>CM061142.1:618995571-619064508 GCA_030789695.1 Scilla litardierei
TCTACTGTCTCGGGGTTGGGTCCGACCAACTCCTAAGGATAGACCTATCTAACATTTGCAATTTATAAACGCATGAATATTTAAACTACACACCTTTCACTTCGTTTCTGTAGAATACAAAGCGTCGTTTTCAGCAACATTTCTTTGGCCCTCGCGCCGCTTCTCCCAAGCCAAACCGTGTCCTGAGCTGCACCTCGTCCCGAGCCGAACCACTTCCCGAACTGCACCGCGTCCCGAGGCAAGCAACACCCTTTTGGTCGAGCCAACCACGTGTCGAAGAAGATTTCACCTTAAGCAGATCCCCCGTCAAGATTTTGAATCCAATCCGAGCTCCTTCGTAGCTTTGCTAGAGCCCGAACAGGAGCAAGGAAGAAATTTCGGGAGAAGGAGAATATTTAATTTAAGCTCAGATCCAGGCTTGCTCATGTTTAATGGAGCTACTCAGATTTGGAGCTTGGGACAAGTTTCAAGGAGGGGAGTATGCCCCTTTTATATAGGCGGCTAACCCCTCCCCTTCACACCATATCCGATGTGGGACTATTAATTTTGGAGGAAAAATTAATTAAAGTTTGCTTTTTCACAAAGGCCAAACTTTAGCGAATTTTTTCTCCCTCACTGATGAGCTTCGTAAGTGATACAACCTATAAAATCAAGGATGGTTGAACGGTGAACGCGTAGGAAAAAAAACAGCACGTCATTTGGAGTTCGTTTGACCCCTCAAACGACGCTCCAAAGTCAGCCAAAAAATTGTTTTTTCGCAAAAACACAGCCGTCACAAAACAGAAAAGCCAGGGTTCGTAACCCTAGGCATGGGGCCTACTGCGTGGGCCCCACGTGTCAATGCACGCCCAGCCTGGTGCAAGCACAGCACGCGCCAGCATGCACGCAGCATGCGGGCGCGGGGCTGCGTGCATGCGGGTGGGGCCTCACCTGCTTCAGGCAGGCACAGGTGCGCACCCGTGCATGCCCACCTTAACGGGCGCACGTGCACGGGTCGGGTGCCCGCTGAAGCAGGCCTGACCCGCAATGCCCTAGTTTGCATTATTTCGCTGTTTTGGCTGTTTTTGAGCGTTTGCAGTCCGTTTTCGAGCGGTTTGAGCCTGCGTTTAGACCGGGACGATCCCGTCATACAGGTAACCATTTTCACGTGTTTTATTATATTAAATATGCACGCAAACAATTTACGACACATTTAATTTTCTTTACATCATATGCAAAATTCCCACATCTATTATAAAAAATCATTTGCATCAAATACAAATGAACTGAGGGCAGCATCCCCCAACATATCTCACTTGCCCTCAGGATCATTTATCCCGAATGCAGAGGGTAATTACAAACTCTTTGCAGTTTTCTATCCCTGGCATCAAATGCATATTCTCCTTAATTTCTACCTATTAATTGACGAAGGTCTCACTCTGTGTGAGCCCTTACAGCCTGACCCTACTACAGGTGGGCTCGAAACTCCAAATGGTAGAGACCACGAGCAGCAAGTGTCACACCCCCTTCCATTCTACCGGAAGCGAGGAAGCGAGTGGGTCCGCGATGTGCTTAAAACAAGGAGGAGTACTTTTTTCTTTTTAAAATCTTTTCTTTTCTTCCTCCTTGGCTTAAACACACTAAGCGTCTGTGCAGAAATTGCAGTTCCTTGCATGCAAATTTAAGAAGCAGCTCAAACAACATTATTACATATCCAGCGTATAATAATTAAGATTCATCTTGGGCCTAGTATGGCCAATACAAACAGAGTACACAAATTACATTATTCAAATATTTAAAAGAAACAGTCGCGAAGGGGATCGTCTAATCTTCAGCGGGTAGGTACTCCACGTGCTCGTCAAGCATTGGCTCGACTCCTGCAGTAGTGTCTTCAAAGAACTCACCATCGATACCTGAAGGACATTTCGTTAAACAACAAAGTGAAAGGTCCGTCAGCGAGATTTACTCGACAAGATAATCTCAAAACCAAAACGTTAGACATTTAAAATTTAATCAAGCTGAACTTTAAAGACAAGCAATAAGTTTATTTTAAAAGAGTTAAAGACAAGTGATAAGTTTAGCTTAAAAGAGTTAAAAACAAGAAATAAGTTTAACTTTAAAAGAATTAAAGACAAGCAATAATTTTAAACTTTAAAAGAGTTATAGCGGTTAAACATTTGCAACCTGCAGCAATTTAATCATTTGATAGCCATTTGCAATATTATTTGCAACCTGTAACAATTTCATTATTCAATAACAATTTGCAAAGCCATCCGCAACCTGTGAGAATTTATCATTTAAATAGCAAACTGTAGCAACCTGTAGAAAAAGAGGTTAGAACAATAATCAATGACCAGTCTATCCTAGTGATAAGTCCATGCCCAAGAGTACTACAAATAACCAACATGCAGCCTGCGACGGGAGCAACTCCGAGGCTTACCCACCATTCCGATATGGCAACGGTCAAGGATCTAACCCCCATAATGTGTTGGAGGTAATTTAGTATGGCGCATCCAGTCATTCTGTGACACTTGTGATCATAGACTACCCCAATCCCAGGTCAAGTCAAGTGTCGGTCAAAAGGACGTGCACTATCTGTTTATTATTGAAATTCCATCTTCCATTCTATATTGTTAAAGTTCCATCTTCCATTCAATATTGTTGAAGTTCCATCTTCCATTCAGTCAATTTAGTCTTGGTGTTTCAACAGTCCGTACAATAGTTTCGTGAAAGTTCACAATTTTGCGACTCGATTTAGCAATTTAAATGAAAACATAAGGATCACTTAAATTGATGAAAGAACACAAGTAAGATATGATTTTAACTAAGCAAAAGAGTTTAAATTAGATTAAAATATTTTCTAAGACTAGTAGTTATTTTTCAAGATTGTAAAATAAATTTTAAGCAATTTTAAACAATTTTAAAGAGACAAAAGGCAATTTTTAAATTAAGAAACGATTTTTAAAACATGTGTTCAAGAAATTGTTTAGAGCAAACTATACATCAGAATTCTTCAAACAAGGTGTCAAAATGATCGTATTCACTAGTACTACGACATATATTTTTATCGTACGTTAGTGTACGTAAAAATCACAAACTACGAATTTTAAAAGGAATTTTAAAACAAGAAATTATCATTACCACACATGTTCAAAGATTTATTCCAGACAAAATGTACGTCAGAATTCTGCAAACAAGATGTCAAAATGAACATATATTTTTATCGTATGTTAGTGTACGTAAAAATTGCAAGCTACGAATTTTAAAAGGAATTTAACCTATTTAAGTTTTGCCTTTAAACTTCACTGTGAGAAATATACTTGACTTTTGACGATGAAACTAGTGCCAATGGATTCGTTTCGACGTTTCTGATTTTCTGGGACTTGTCTTGTAATTTTCTGAGGCCTGTACGAATTATTATCAATTTAAATCCAATAATATCATTTAAAAATATTCGTAAATAAGTAATTACATATTCAAATACGTATTAAATACGTTTTAAATACGGTTTGTTTTCGTAACAGAGTTCGGTCTCACCCCTTAAATACTCGACGAAGCAACGGGGGTCTTCGTGCTCGCCGGCGAGGCTTGGGGGCGACGGACGGCGGGATGGCGTCTGTGCGGCGTTCAGCGGGGACAGTCGACGTCCACGGCGACGGCGGACGACGTCGAAAGTGAGGGAGGCGGCATCGTTTCGATGGCAGTCGGAGCAAGGGAGGTGGGTTCTTGCGGGTGCGTGGGGTGAGCATGCGGTGGCGCCACGACGTCGACGAGCAGCGGTGCGGGGTGCTGCCCGCACCGCTGTCAATGGCCACGGCGGCGGAGCATGGGAGAGCATGGGGGCGTTGGGGTTCATGGTGTCTCCGCAAGAACTCACCGGAGCTTAGGGGTGGCGAGGGTACCCTGTTTTGAAGCGGGAACAGAGGAGGGAGCAGCGGGGGTGAGGGCGGAGCACTGTCGGAGTGGAGATGACGGGCGCAGTCGAAGGAGATGGAGACGGCTGAGCTCGGGGCTGTGTGACTGTCATTGGAGCGGGGCTCAGGCACTCACGGTGGAGGGGAGTCGGAGAGAGGCTGAGAGAGAGAGAGATAGAGAGAGAGAGAGAGAGAGAGAGAGAGCTCAGGTGAGGAGAGAGGGTGAGAGCGGGAACAAGGAGAGATATCGGTTTTAGCCTGGGTATTTTGTTGCCTGGGGATTTATTTTGAGGGAGAGAGGATCAGTGAGGGGAGTGGCTCAGAGAGTTGACTGGGCATAGTTTTGTGAAGGAGAAAGGAGAAAGAACGTGGGTTCGGGCCTCGGGCTGTTGGTTTGCCTGGGGGATTAGTCTGAGGAAGAAGAGATTAGTGTGGGAGAGGGATAATACAATGAGGAGCATGGGGTTTGAGTTGCCTGGGTTTTGTGTTTTGCATGGGCTTAATAATAGTAATAAGATGATGAATGCGTACGGGGAAAATGGGGGTTTGAGCTGCTGAGGGTTGCGTTTCTCTTTTGCCTGGGAATTAATCTGTGAGGAAGAGAGCTTTAAGGGGTGGGTTTAAATAGATAATAATAATTAGTTAATTAATTAATGTAGTTAATGCTTAGTCAAGCCTATTAATGAAAAGTTAGCTTTCGACTAACTTTAGACATTTGTATAACACATGGGCTGCTCAAATGGGGTTTTGGAGTTATCTGCCGACTAGAATACGGGTGATTAGGATAGTAATTAGGGTAACGTAAAATAGTAATTAGTGAAATTACAATTTTGCCTCTGACGTGCATTTATATTTCATATATTCACGCACGTTTTCTTTTGTGTTTTTCCGTTATTTTCCAACGTCTCGTACCCGTTTTCTCGTATTTTCTTGTTTTCTTTCACTTCTCCGTGTTTTTACGTATTTGCAGGAGTTTGCCAGCGTATGGGATGTTTAACGACGATATCATAAGTCCTCGAAGCAACGGGATGAGTCACGCGTGATCCAGGGGGTCATACGATGAAGATCTTTATCTTTCAGCCCCCACCCAATCGGTTGGACACAGCCAACCGATCGGGTGATGCATGCGTGCACGACCCGGTCAGCCGCTGAAGCAACGAAAGTGTCAACCAACCAGGTCGTCGACCGGTTCAACCGATTGTTCTCTCTGGAAATTGGAGCTGAAAACTCAACTGATCGGGTGATCTTCACCCGATCGGTTCACCTGTAGTCGTTTCCCCAAAGAAGATGACCCGGAGAGCTCACCCGACGGTCGGCTGACCGTGCCAAAATGTCGCAAGTCTCTGTCTTTTTGGGCAACAATTCCAACCGATCGGTTGATTTGTCAACCGATCGGTTCACCCGATGAGCTCAAGATCCAAACGACGAGCAGCTTCCATCAACCGACCGTGTCGCCTGACCGGGTGAAATGCTGAAGATTGCTGCCAAAGTTCGTAGTAGGTCACCCGAGCGGGTGATTCTTCACCCGATCAGTTGATGTCATTTTCTATAAATAGAGACCCTAGGTTTCTAGAAACGGGAGAGTTGTTATTTTTTGTTGTTTTTCTCTCTCTTGACGGTTGTAATTTTCTAGATATTTGTAAGTTGTCTGATCTTTACCAAACTTTAATATAGTGATATTTGCATTGCTCTTACTACTTTTCAATTGCCTGATCATGCTTTTAACGGTCGATTTTGATTTAGATTGCTTTTTAGTAAATATGTGTGAGTAGTTCCCTAATCTGGGATTTTTGGTGGAAACCCCTTCGTGGGTTCTCCCCGATGCATCCATAGGACTAGAAAATCGATAGGGATTATGAATCTATCGGTTACGCGGGGTGTTTCATTGTCATCGGCGGGAAAAAGACCGCCTTTGACCGTTGGGCCAAGGGGGAATAAACTTGGCGGTTGACTCCCTAGCCATAGCTCACGCCCTTAGCGTAGACGTCGAATCCTAGCGCGTGGGAGTGGCAGGATGAGACGTTGGGAGTTATCGTTGCGAGCTTAGTGCTCCTGGAGTCGGTCAGTGTTAATGGACATTGGAATGCCCACTGACCGAACCCGGGTAGTCCGGCATATCATCCTGGGCACCGACCGGAATATCAGGCCCATGGGACGCCGGTATCACTCTTAGAGGCAACGTCTCACCATTAGACCCTAATTCTGATCGTTATCCTACCCGTAGGCCGTATTGGCGAGAATCGCACGATAGGATGGAAACCGAAGTCCTGGGTTTCCCTTCATATTGTTTATCCCTCGCATTCTATCTTTCGTGACAACCCATCTACCGATTCGGGCTAGCTCACCCAAGGGGTGAATCCGGTCCTTCCTGACACAAGCACAACCATGCCTCCCTGAGTTCGACCCCCAAGCCACACTACAACATCGTGCGCTTGCGGTTATAAATATTTAAATCTCACGCCCCCAATCATATATTGCACACATCTGACACGCACAACACGGGGACGCCAAGCTTTATGGCGCCGTTACCGGGGAGGCAACGTGCTTGTTATTTTAGGATCTCATGAACCCTTGAGTCTAGATCTCATCTCTAGCTCGCGATAATTTTCGCATTCTTCTTTTTCGTTTTTATTTTCTTATTTTTATTTTATATTTTATCTGTTTCTTTCCCACTTTTCGCTTCACGGGTGTTTGTTGCTTTTCATGCGCAGGAGTTCAAGGAGTCTCGACGACTTGATTCCTGTTGATCCAGCGATAAACGCCACCCTAAGGCATTTGGCCGCAGAGAAGCAAAGAAGAGAAGAGCCCGAAGACATGAGGGAGAACACCCCACCTCACAAGTCCCTGCTGGAGTACTCGATGCCATCCATCAAGTCCACCTCCGCCATCCGTCCTCCTGCTATTACGGCACAAAGCTTCGAGCTTAAGCTGTCTTTGGTGACGTGGATCCAGCAGGATCAATTCTCGGGTGCACCCATGGAGAGCCCCATCGAACATTTGGACTCCTTCTTGGAGAAATGTGACACCTTCTGGATAAATGGTGTCACGACTAAGGCGATCCGTCTGAAGATATTTCCCTTCTCTATGCGAGATAAGGCCAAGCTGTGGCTTAGGGGGAAGGACCCAAATACGTTCAACACTTGGGAGAAGCTTTCAAATGATTTTCTGACGAAATTCTTTCCACCGGGGAAGATCATGAAGCTGAGGAGTGAGATCTCCTCCTTCTTGTAACGGCCACTTTCCGACCGTTCGTTTTTCGAGCGTACGTTCCTCTTTCGTACCCGTATTTTTCTTTGCACTTTCTTCTATCTGGAATACGCGAGGTTATATGTCGTTGTGACCGTATGGAAGAGTAGTTATTTGAGGGATTTTTAGTGAACATCATTTCACGGGTCGTTCTCCCACAAATCAGTTTTTAAAGAAGGGGTGTTTTAGCCTCTAGACTTCAACGCTTAGTTTTATTTTTTTTATTTTTGTCCTAGGTAGGCTTAGCACGCGACCGAACCCCGTATCCACGACCCTCTCGGAGGCGCGATCGCTCCGGCATTTTCTTTATTTTTGGATGTCGAGGGACCGATCTAAAATATTTTATTTTCTTTAATTATTTTAAAACTTTTGTTTCATTGTCTAGGGTCTGTACGTTTTTATTAAACAAACCCTTTTCATCCTAATCTAAGTGTTAACTAAAACTGTTTTAAAAAAATAAAATTCTTTCTCATTAAGAATCTTTTGAAAAACTTATCTATTTAAGATCCTATCCCAACAAATTTTCCTTTTGAAATCCCAACAGATCCTCCCTACATCTCTCTCCACGTGAATCGTACTGTTCCACCTAACCTACTCTAGCAAACATATGGGCTTCATTGTTTTTAAAAAAAGAGGACCAAACGATTCTTTCCATAGGCTTCACGTGCCCTGCTAGAACCCGAGAGCATCTTCTCATCTTCTCTCAACAGACCCTCGACCAAACCCCAGTTCACCTCCAAACAACCACTGTCCTCCCTCCTCGAGGAGCAGCCGAACACCATCAAGGCCGTAGACCGTCCAATTTGACATTTTTTTCCATCCCCATCGACCTGCAACATAACCCCAGGCCTTCAACCCTCATCCGACGCAGTGGCAGCCGCAGCAGGCCACCGGCCAGCCATCCGACACGCGACGAGCCCCTGGGCGGCCTCCTCTCCTCCCCGCAACTTCCAGCGTCCGATCTTGTTCCCCCTCTTTCACTAAAAACTTCGGACTTCCCCTCCTTTTGGCAACCAATCGACATCCCCAGGAGCCACCGTTGGTACTTGCACCGGCCTGACCCCCGGCCACTTGAGCAACTGCCGAGATCCCCTTGTTGCCGGCCTTTTACCCTTTGGTTCGATTTCTACGCAGCGGCAACTCCGCTACTCAGTTTTTTTTGCCAACCCTTCCCCCTTATTTTCAGCCCACCAGCCACGCTCGTGTGCAAACCCTCCCGGTAGCCCCTCTCCCGTACGATCTCGCTGTCGGCCACCCTCCATAACCGACGGCTGTCCCCTTGCGTCCCACACACGACTTCTACAGATCTCGCGGCCTCCCGACATCCCGTCGCCATTACTATCGTTGCCGTTTCGTTGTGCTACTCGCAACCGGAGCGATCCCGACGCCGTATCCGTTGTCGTGACATCTCGCTGCGCTACACGTAGCCGAGACGATCCTGAGACGACCCTTACTGTGCTACCCGCAGTCATGAACATGAGTACTGCCACCGTTTCCAGACTCGACGTCAGACCCGTGTGCGTTCGTTGCACCAGGTTAGTCCTCTCACTCGTAGCAACCCAAACATTAAGTCGTCAAAACCTAACTAAAAATCATCAACTAAAGTAACTAAATTTACTTTCTGCTCCTTTAAAACAATGTAAAATCGTAGATCGACGATCGGACTGTTTGACTGAGCACATAGGATAGAATCGTCGGATAGGCTGAACAGACATATTGACATGTGACTGTTAGGGTAGCCACGTTTAACCTAGAAACAAACCCTAATATGATTTGTTGAAAAACGCGACCTGACACCGTCGCCATGACCCTGTTTCAGACAGACTATCACAGACGCGACGCTTGGATGGGATGCTCCGGACGGACGACACGCTCTCCACCGCAGGCAAGTGTACTCACTTGCGCTTTTGGCCGTGCCTTGGTCTTAAACTGCTAGAACTATTAGACTGTGAACAAATAGAACCGGACGTGAAATGATAGCATCCGGGACGTCCTGACGACTTAGACTTGACGACGAAGTATAAGCGCAATTACAACAACTTTTGACACCGTAGGGTTACTTTGTGTGTGCGTCGTGTGGACCCCCTAGAATAACTATCCCTGTCATATCACGTCGTGTCTTATTTTGCACAGCCTGCGGGCAATAGGGCACTCACCAGTGAGTGGGTGATCCCTTGTACGGATACACAGCCTGCGGGCAATATGGCACTCACCAGTGAGTGGGTGATCCCTTGTACGGATACACAGCCTGCGGGCAATAGGGCACTCTCTGAGTGATCCCTTGTATGGATGCACAGCCTGCAGGCAATAGGGCACTCACCAAGCTAGAGTGAGTGATCCCTTGTACGGACTTGTCTTGTACACTTGGGTTGGGGTAGGGTTGAGCGTGCGCACGTGGAGAGGGTCTGATCCCCCTCGAACCGTAAGGCGTGAACCCTTCGAGTCACACGTATCTTGTCTTGTCTTGTCCTGTCCTGTCTTGCTTGTCTTGTCACGCCTTGTCACGACCCGTTTAGGTTAGTCCCGTAGTCGGTAGCACACGCTACGACTAATGCTTGCTACGCTTTACTTTCCTGCTGCGTTTACTTCCTTTTGATACTCTGTTATAACCTCAGCATGCTAATCAACCAGTAAACTGTTGTTTAATAGTTCGGTACACTTGCAGTAGAGTCTAACCCTTTTTGTAGACTTTACCTGACGTACAGTTCCTTTCTTTTGGGTGTTGTACGTCAGGTGTCGAGCCAGAGTTTGTGGACGAGGCAGACTTACCGGAGTACGTGGAGCCCAAGGACGACGACCCAGAGTACGTGCCTGACAAGGACCAGACCTTGGGGTCTTTTTCATCGCTGCTTTTCAGAGGTTACTACTTTTAGTTTGCTCTCTTTTGGTAGTTGTTGCCATGCTTAGGCTTCTCTTTTTAGACTTTTGTACTCGCTGGATATTATCTCACCATATTAATGAATGCAACTTTCCTTCTGTACTTGCTATTGTTCCGAATCTTATTAATGCAAGAACCTGAAAATTTTTAAGATGTTATCCCCTACAGACGCTTATTAGGTCCGAGCTTCACAGCTCCAGCCCAAGCGGGCCTTAGTCACGCTTCGCCTCCGTAGTTTTAGGAAGCGGGGCGTGACAGGTTTTAGTGGTGGCCCATGCAGGTCATGCCAAAGTTCGGAACAATAAGAGTACCGCATTCATTTAATATCCATGTACAAGTCTAAATTAGGTTTTTCCAGTCTTAGATGGTAGGAAGACTTAGATAGACATCCAGGTTTGATAGTCTGAGACCTTGGTTTAAGATTTAGTCATCCTCGTCCTAGGATACCTTAGTAGCCCACACTTGACTCTGACCGTGTTAGATTTCTAGAGCCATTCTTTTAGTCGTTCGCTCGGGTCCATCGACTTCAGGCCCAGTAAAACGTAACCTTGATTCTCTTAGGAACCTTCCCCTTAGATCCTGAGTACAGTCTAGCTCATTAGGAAGTCTTAGTGCCGAGTTCTCCTGATCTGTAGACGGCCCGATAATTAGAATCCCTGATTTCTAGCATCTTCCTAAACATTACACTTCTGTGTTATCGGCCATAGAATTTCCGTCGTAACTTTTTTTATGAATCATATCCTAGGCGTATTCATCATGCGATCATATTCTTTGCTCTCGATTCACGTGATCGCTTCATGACGATTATCGTTAATTCTTTGAGCCTTCCCCATTGCACACCCTATTTTCTGTAAAAGTATTTTCGAATTCCTCATTAAATTCTTCGCTCAGTTTAACTTACTTGAGAACCCCTTAAAATATATTTAAATTTCTTGCTTTTCGTTGAGTTAAAATTCTTTCTTGGATTTTGAAATCCTTCTTGGTCGTAATTTTTTTAAGTTATTATCTCGTAATTATTTTTGTACCAGTACCTATCGTATTTCATTTTTAAAACCTTGTTACCATTTGATAATTCAATATATCATCTTTTCTAAGCTACGAAATTTATTTTAACCACTTACAGTAAGTACTTTTAGTATATTTTTCTAAGCTAAATAGAAATTCAAATATATAATATATATATATATATATATATATATATATATATATATATATATATATATATCAGTTCTATGTTCATCGTGCTCATACTTCAAAAAAAAATCTTTGTATAAATATTTTTCATTTGCAAAACAATCATTACCTCATCCTACTCTTTATTTCTTCGGCTAACTTTTTTTCCCCCGAATTGTAAAAGTTTACCATCTGCCCGTCATTTCTACATATATGTGTGTGTATGTGTGTGTGTATATATGATACCCTATTTTACATGTATCCTTCTTTCAACTATTTAATTATTTAGAACAATATCTTTTGTTCCACCCAACCAGTTACCTCCTTATCCTCGCTTCATCTGAACGTGTTCCTTCCAATCTTATTTCGGTACACTTTTGGTTTCGGCTTCCTTTCTGTTGTGTAGACATTAGTGCTTGTAGCTGCTTATGTCAACTCTAGTTAGTAGTGGGCCCTTTGGTTTTGTGATGTCGTCATGGTGCATGTATATAGGTAGAGTGTGTGGACCTGTATGAGTGTACTGCCTTAGGATATTAATGATTGTCTCTTTTGTCATGTATGTACACTCAGGGTTATTCGTAATATATGTATGAAGCTGTATGAATGATGGTATATATATGTGTGTGTGTGTGGATAGCTATATCACTTTAGGGATGTCTGCATATATTAGAGTTAATGTTGGAATATCTACTAGTGGAGTATGTGGTTTGGAGATACTTGTAAATGCTTGATATAGTATACTAGTAAGACATGTACATGTTAAGTGCAATGATAATGGGTGTGCTTATAGTTAAGTGTGTAGGTCTATTGTATGATCTATATGTTAGTACGTGTGAGCGTGTGCTCATACGTAGATAGGTATGTACTTAGCCATGAGTAGATATGTGCTTGCTATATGAATATGTGTGATATACGTACGGTAATAGGGTTATAATTTTGTTTGGTATTACTTGCCTTACGGGATGTTGTGCGTGTGTGTGTATACCATGAGGTAAACGCGATTTTTGTGCGTCTTAATTATGTATGGATAAGTATATGTATTAGTATACTAATTTTATGTGAATTGCTATGGCGTGAATATATATATTAGGTATGTGGCTATGCTATGCATCCATGTATGGAATAGTGTATTTGAATATATACGTGTGCTGATGTTTGTAATATTACTATGGTATGTACGTGGTTATATTGGTATATGTAAATATATTGGAGTGGTGTTGGTATAAGTATAAATATCGTGTTATGTATATAGAGCATTCTGATATGGTTTTTGAGTCTCACTCAAGCTTGAGTGGGTAAACTCTAAGTTTATTGTTACATATGTTTGTGGTTTGTGTGTAGTGCTATGAATATAGTAATGGATGATGTATGTATAGTGATAGGATTGGTTGTGTCTGGTTGTGCTACGCACATGATTGTGGGTGGTTATACCATCGTATAGTATAGGATTGTATGTGATGTGTATATAAGATGAAGTATCTGCGTGTATTTGAATTAATATATATTGGTGTATTATAGTAGTGATAGATGTATATTAGGTATAGCTTACATGATTAGATATTGAATGGTGTGACCACATGCGTTGATATGTTGGTATTGAATGTACACTAGGAGATATTAGGGAGTAGTATATCCATGTTGTTTTGTGCATAGTTAAATTATCTATAGGTGAAGAATTACGATCGTGTTTGCTAGTGTGAAACTATTTTTATGTAAGTATGTGCAACTTGGTTATGTGATAGTGAGTGATAGTTATATAAGGATGAATGTGACTAAATGAAATGATTGAAGTACGTGTATGAATTTGACTGTCCATGATAGGTATAAGTATAGGATGTGCATATATGTTTGTAGTGTTAATGTTTGACTATCTAGTGCATATATAGGCACTTGTAGTAACTATATCTGGTTTTGAAATATAGTGTAATGTGATTGGGGTAGTTACTGGAGTGGCTAGGTATATTTATAATTAGAAAGTCCGAGGACGGACTTTATTCTAATGTGGGTAGAATGTAACGGCCACTTTCCGACCGTTCGTTTTTCGCGCGTACGTTCCTCTTTCGTACCCGTATTTTTCTTTGCCCTTTCTTCTATCTGGAATACGCGAGGTTATATGTCGTTGTGTCCGTATGGAAGAGTAGTTATTTGAGGGATTTTTAGTGAACGTCATTTCACAGGTCGTTCTCCCACAAATCAGTTTTTAAAGAAGGGTTGTTTTAGCCTCTAGACTTCAACGCTTAGTTTTATTTTTTTATTTTCGTCCTAGGTAGGCTTAGCGTTCGACCGAACCCCGTATCCATGACCCTCTCAGAGGCGCGATCGCTCCGGCATTTTCTTTATTTTTGGATGTCGATGGACCGATCTGAAATATTTTATTTTCTTTAATTATTTTAAAACTTTTGTTTCAATGTCTAGGGTCTGTACGTTTTTATTAAACAAACCCTTTTCATCCTAATCTAAGTGTTAACTAAAAATGTTTTAAAAAAATAAAATTCTTTCTCATTAAGAATCTTTTGAAAATCTTATCTGTTTAAGATCCTATCCCAACAAATTTTCCTTTTGAAATCCCAACAGATCCTCCCTACATCTCTCTCCACGTGAATCGTACTGTTCCCCCTAACCTACTCTAGCGAACATATGGGCTTCATTTCTTTTAAAAAAAGAGGACCAAACGATTCTTTCCATAGGCTTCACGTGCCCTGCTAGAACCCGAGAGCATCTTCTCATCTTCTCTCAACAGACCCTCGACCAAACCCCAGTTCACCTCCAAACAACCACTGTCCTCCCTCCTCAAGGAGCAACAGAACACCATAAAGGCCGCAGACTGTCCAGTTCGACATTTTTTTTCATCCCCATCGACCTGCAACATAACCCCAGGCCTTCAACCCTCATCCGACGCAGCGGCAGCGGCAGCAGGCCACCGGCCAGCCATCCGACACGCGACGAGCCCCTGGGCGGCCTCCTCTCCTCCCCGCAACTTCCAGCGTCCGATCTTGTTCCCCCTCTTTCACTAAAAACTTCGGACTTCCACTCCTTTCGGCAACCAATCGACAGCCCCAGGAGCCACCGTCGGTACTTGCACCGGCCTGACCCCCGGCCACCTGAGCAACTGCCGAGATCCCCTTGTTGCCGGTCCTCTACCCTTTGGTTTGACTTCTACGCAGCGGCAACTCCGCTTCTCAATTTTTTTTGCCAACCCTTCCCCCTTATTTTCAGCCCACCGGCCACGCTCGTGTGCAAACCCTCCCGGCAGCCCCTCTCCCGTACGATCTCGCTGTCGGCCACCCTCCATAACCGACCGCTGTCCCCTTGCGTCCCACACACGACTTCTATAGATCTCGCGGCCTCCCGACATCCTGTCGCCATTACTACCGTTGCCGTTTCGTTGCGCTACTCGCAACCAGAGCGATCCCGACGCCGTACCCGTTGTCGTGACATCTCGCTGCGCTACCCGTAGCCGAGACGATCCCGAGACGACCCTTACTGTGCTACCCGCAGTCATGGACGTGAGTACCGCCACCGTTTCCAGACTCGACGTCAGACCCGGGTGCGTTCGTTGCACCAGGTTAGTCCTCTCACTCGTGCAACCCAAACATTAAGTCGTCAAAACCTAACTAAAAAGATCGTATAGTATCTCTTCGGGGTTCGTCGAGGATCTCGTGTACATGCAAGGGAAAACAGAGTTTCAAAGAAATAGTTAGCACAACGGAAGGGTAAAATAAAAATAGAAATAATAGAACAAAAAGAAAAATAGCTAGGTTATAGGAATCAAACACTATTGTCTCCCCGGCAACGGCGCCAAAAACTTGATCGTGCCCCGGATACACGTCCCGGAGCGACGACGATCGTAGTCTTACCGCAAGCGCACGGTGTAGCAGCAAGCGTGTATCGAACACAGGGAGGCCTAATAACAATGTCTTCTTCGAATCACCTGGCTATAGGGGAAGTCGGGAGAATGTTCGCAATGTGCGGTCACAGTCGTTTAAATGTATAAAGGGATTAACAAATTAATAAAGACGCTTAGGGGATAGGGAATCCCCGCCACTTGATGTATCTCATCATTATGACTCGTAGGTTTCACAATTGCTAGACTTGAAATTTGGGTGAACTAGTTGCAACTAAATGTGGAACCAAGCTCACGCTCTCGCACTATTGCCGGTCTATAGCCAACCTAGGGTAGGGTCCAATCTCTTGCAAATCCTAACCTAGGCAAACTAGCGTGAAGAAAAACATCATCGTTCAATCGTATCTCGAGCCCACTCTCGTGCAAACTCGAGCTACGACCAAGGTTGGGATAGTTCCTACCCATCAAATCTCTTGCAAACTGGTATTGGTATAGAATTGCAATCGAAAAACCCTAGTTTCGGTCCAATCTCTTGCAAACCGATTCCGGAGGAATTCAATTGCAACCCAATTCGAATATCTAGGGCTTCCTATCGAATTGGGATCCAATCTCTTGCAAATCCCAATCGATATGAATCCCTAGCTATTCGTATTATAGCAATCCCAACCTAACCCTACTCAATCCTAGCAATAGTTTCACCAATTCATCACAATTTCGAAATTGGGCTCGTAGGGTTCATCCCTACGCCCTAAGACGATGAACTACTCACAATTCATAATAGAATGCAATAGAAATTCACAAATAAAATTAATGGAATTCATAGCAATATTCAAAATATCAACAAAAATTGAGTTTTTGAGGGAGAGAAATACAAACCAATGAAGAACAAGATAGCATCCAACAAAATCTCACTTTTCTCTCCTCCCTTAAAGCTAAATCTAATCCCTAAAAAGTTAATCTAAAAAGCTGCAAAAAGTTCTGAAAAAGCTCTCTAAAACTAGGTTAAAAACTGGGGTTAAATACCCCCCAAAATCGCCCAAAAACCCCGGACGAAAATGCCCCTGCGCAGCCTCAAATCCGTAGTTTCCGCTACAGGCAGCGCGGCTCACTCGGCCGAGTGACAAATGTCACTCGGCCGAGTGACGAACCCTGTACAAAAACAGAGAGTTGGGGGTCTCGGGGGTCGTCTCCTCGGAGGTCACTCGGGCGGACAGCCTTCAGTCACTCGGGCGGACGGCGGTTGTCACTCGGGCGGACCGTCTTTCTCCACTCGGCCGAGTCAGTCATCGGGACTGACAGACGAAAAAAAACAGAGAGTTCGGTCTCTTTTGTTGCCGTCGTCTTGGCTCCACTCGGGCGATGGGTGACTCGGTGCTCGGCCGAGTGGCATGGTGATGCTCGGCCGAGTGCACGCTGATATTGCTCTGTTGCGTGTCCGATCTGGCCGGCCGAGCGGGCTTCCTATGGTCGGCCGAGTGACTCCTTCACTCGGCCGAGTGAAGTGCTAAAAATGCCCAAACTTCATATTTTCGCCTCCTCGTCGCTCCTACGACGTTCTTTCTCCTTCCACTCCTCTCCAATAGCAAAATACCCCTCAAGAGAGTCGTCGGTGACACTCCGGAGTGGGTGCATCTCAGAATCACTCCAAATCGCTCCAAATCTCCAGAAATACGACAAAAACAACAAATCGTGAAAAGCATCGCAATATTGTCGAATAAACGTGAAAAACACGATTTGAGCGATCAAAATGGCATGCAAACATGCAGAAAAAGGTGTAAAATACGGAGTGATCAAAATCCCCCAAGCTTACCTCTTACTCGTCCTCGAGGAAGATAAGTAAAAGACGAACCCGGTGGATAAAGATAAAGAAAACGGCGGAAGGGCAGAAAACGGAAAACGAAAAACAAAATAGAAAACGAAGAGGGAAGTTGCTAGATCATTTTCTCAGGACGTGGGTTTTGCTTACTCATATAGCATGCATCGAATATAAAACACATGTCAAAGACTTTTATTTTGATATCATAGTATAATGATGCATTTGAAATAGAAAACCCAAGAATACCAATATAGCATGAAAAATGGAATAATTCTAAGATTAACATCGTCTGAAGCATCTAAAGCGGTATACAACATCGTAGATCACACACTTTTCAATTGAATACTTTCAATAAGGAGTATAAGAGATATCACACGATAGAGTAGTAAGAATAGAAAAAGTGTGGTTTGTTGGATATGGAAGACGTTTGTACACCCTTGTGGGGGATGTACGAGGGAATACGGACCTCGAACGTCGCGCACACGAAGTCGTGTGCAAAGGGAATCTGTTCCCTTGCGGAGAGGATCTCTGTATGAGTAGGAAAGTCGCATTATATATGCATAAATGCATGCGACATATGGCTAATAAAGGGGGAATATCTTAAGCTTATGTTGTACCATGCATATGGTACAACTTAAGCTTATAATGTGCCATGCATCATGGTACACCTTAATTAAGTTGTTCCAAAGGAACAACTTACCCTAAAATAACTACCTTGGGGGCTATAAATAAGACCCAAGGGTAGCCATTTTCCTTACACCATTTGCATGAAATTCATGCATGCATCTTCTTCATAGCGAAGCTCTGCAGAAATATTTCCTCTCCCTCCATCCAAGTTCTTAATCTAAAATAGAGATTTAGATTGTGGATTAGTAGCCTTACTCCGTTCGTGAGAAGACTCGATCCGTCGTGGCGAATCCGAAGGCAAATTTCCGAGACTACCGCTCCGCATACGCTAGCGTAAGTCTCCACTTTAATTATCGATCCTAACTCTGTTTTGACAGGATCCTACATTGGTATCAGAGCCATATGGGTTCGCCCCGGTCAATCCACCGCCCCGTCGAAACTACGAACGAGTCGTTGTCTTTTTCACGAATGGGTCTCCTACTATTACGGATATAGTAGGAACGCTTCGTGACAGAGAGAACGCAGCGGTTGTTCTTTTCACGTTAGGGTCTCCTATCATTACGGGTATGGTAGGAACTCTCCGTGATGGGAAGAACCGACCGTTCACGTAATACGTTATTCATTTTTGGCACACGGCCATTAGGAAATAACTAATTTCTCGACGAACGGGTGCTTCATCGACGAACGGGTGCTTCATCGAGGAAGATGATGGAAGTTATTTCCATCGGGTAAGAGGAAAATTTGGTGCATGTGCACCATGGCCAAATGGGCTTTGAAGGCCATGCACCCCCTCTCCCCATGCGGAGGGGGTTGGCTACGGCCAATAACCACCGGCGACCACCCCATCAAGGGGGAGGAATGAGTGCGGCAACCCCATTTAAAGGGGGTGGCCGGCCATGGCCAAAGGGGCCATGGCCGGCCAACGCCGAATGGCCTTAGCCATGACCGGCCATGGCCAAGCCATGGCCGGCCATGGCCAGGCCGGCAGTGGCCGGCAGTGGCCAAGCCCTGCCGGCCAGGCCGGCCCTGGCAGTGGCCAGGGCCGGTGCCCTGGCCTCAGGCCAGGGCCTGGCCGAGGCCAGGGCAGGCGCCCTGGCCCCGGCCAGCGGCCTGCCGGCCCTGGCAGAGGCCAGGGCCGGCGCCCTGGCCTCAGGCCAGGGCCTGGCCGAGGCCAGGGCAGGAGCCCTGGCCCCGGCCAGCGGCCAGGCCGCCCTGGCAGAGGCCAGGGCCGGCGCCCTGGCCTCAGGCCAGGGCCTGGCCGAGGCCAGGGCAGGAGCCCTGGCCCCGGCCAGTGGCCTGGCCGGCCAGGGCAGAGGCCCTGGCCAGCCCTTGGCCAAGCCCCGGCCAGGGCAGAGGCCCTGGCCGGGAAGAAGTTGCTTTCGAAAATTGGTCGACCAATTTTGTGTTTTTGGTCGACCAATCTGGCAGAAGGTCTGAATCGACTGCAAACTTGCCTACTGACCCATACGGGGTGACAAAAGGCATTGGTCAAACTCGAATGTGTCGATTAGCCCATACGGGGCTAACCACAGTGCCGACTAGTTCATACGGAACTAACGTTTTAATGAAGTTTTTCCTTAGGCTCTACTCCTTGAAGATTAGCCATAGTGCTCTACTTCATGCGAGATTAGCCATGTCATTGTGCTCTACTCTACGGAGATTAGCCAATGTACTTGTGACGTTGTGCTCTACTCTACGGAGACTAGCCAACGTGCTTTCAAATTTTTGGAAAAAGATGTTTTTCAAATAGGTTATGTCCCGTCCTTAAATCGGGATAGCGCAATTTAGAATTCCAAGTCCTACCACGATCCGGCCATGGTTATCTAACCCATGGGTGTGTAGAACATGTCTCGTGGCTTGGCAATTGTTGCGTTAAAATTCTTTGCGCTAATTCTCACCTATTCTATTTTGAAAGATATGTTTTTCAAAGTAATTTTCCGCTACTAATACCATACGGGTATTATTTCTGATTTCTTTTTACTTAAGATAAGTAAGAGGGATATTTTGAAAGTTACTTCTAGATGGTAGTTGGGAACGTAGTGAACTTCTCGATTCTAGAGTAACATTTCAACGCATCCAAGGAACTTATCAAGTGTTTAAAGAATCGAAACTTTATGCATTGAATTTTGATCGTGTTTTCCATTTTCTTTGCAGTTTTTTGAATCGAATATGTCTACCGCTTCTAAGAATATTGTCGCAGAGCTTAACAAAGGTGAAAAGCTCAACGGCGACAATTATAAACTTTGGTCAATTAAAATCCAATATGTTTTGGAGGAGCAAGATGTGCTCGAAACACTCCAAAACATAATGGTAGAACCTGAGTTGGGCAATACGGCCCAACACAAGAGGGACCGGGAAGCTTATGACACTTGGACTCGAAAGAACAAAATAGCACGTATTACGTTACTGTCCGCAATGGACAATGACATAATGCGTCTATTTCGGGAATTCGACCTAGCCAAAGACATATGGTCTGAGCTAGAGATAAAGTTTGGTGGAACTTCGGTTACCAAACTTCGCTCCTTGAATATTCAATTTGATTCGTACAAGATGCGGCGAGATCATTCTATGAAAAAGCATCTCCGCCACATGGCGAATCTTATATCTGAATTAAAGGATGCGGGAGTCACGCTGTCTGACGAACAGCAGATCCAAGCAGTCATTCGTTCACTCCCAGATAGCTGGGATAACATGAAAATGCATCTCACTCATAATGAGTGCATTAAAACTTTAAGCGATGTATCGAAACACCTCGAACTCGAGGAAGAGCGGATTCAAGCCGCAAAACCAAGTGCAGAAGTGCACGTGGCCGCTAGTTCCTCACATGGAGGAAATAAGCGGAAGAATAAACGCTTAAGGTTTGTGAACGAACGTAAGCAAGAACCGGAGACCTCAAAGAAGACAAAGAACAAAAAGTGGCAAAAGAATGTGCACTCAAAGAAGAAAAACTTGAAGAAGATCAAGTGCTTTAAGTGCAACAAGTACGGTCACTTCGCCCGTACATGTACGGATGGAAGTGATAAGGTAACTTGTAGGACTAGTTACATATGTGTTTCTAGTTCCATGTTTCTTGCTGAATCTAACTATTTTTGGTTGATTGATTCAGGGGCCACAGACCACGTTGCGAAGGACAGAAGGTTCTTCGTAGAGTATCGAAGGATAACTCAAGGAACAAAGTGGATATACGTCGGCAACAACACTCGTGTTGAAGTCAAAGGCGTCGGAACATGTAAGCTAGTTCTCGACAACGGCCGGACATTATTATTGCACGACGTCCTCTTTGCTCCAGATATTAGAAGGAATATCGTTTCCGTGGTCATGTTAATGTCTTTAGATTATGAGTGGAGGTTCTATAAACAATATGTTGACCTTGTTTGTAATAATTCTTTGATTGGTTCTGGTAATGTTTGTAATGGATTAATTGTTTTAAATACAATGTATGATGATTCTTCTTCCATTAATGAAAGTTTCCATTTAACAAATGTTTCTAACTCTGAGTCTGAGATCATTTGTTGGCATGCAAGACTTGGTCATATTGGACCAACTAGAATGGATAGACTTGCCAAAAGTGGCTTGCTATCTAATGTTTCAAAAGTTGAAATGTCAACTTGCGAACATTGTCTTGTAGGGAAAACTTGTCGCAAGCCGTTTGGAACTGGCACAAGGGCCGAAGTTCCATTACAGCTTATCCATTCGGACATTTGCGGTCCAATGAATGTTAAGACAAGACGCGGGAAGTCCTATTTCATCACATTCATTGATGACTTCACCCGTTTCGGACACATCTATTTGATATCCCACAAAAGTGAAGCTTTGGCTTGCTTTAAAAACTATATGAGTTTAGTGGAGAATCAATTAGATCGCAAGATTAAGGTTTTGCGAACCGATAGGGGCGGTGAATATCAATCAATAAGTTTTAAGGAACTTTGTGATGAAAAAGGCATAGTACATCAGGTAACTATGCCTTACACTCCGCAACAAAACGGTGTTGCGGAAAGAAGGAATAGGACATTGATGGAAATGGTCCGATCAATGATGTCTCAGGCAAATTTGCCTATCACTTTTTGGGGTGACGCATTATTGACGGCAGCATTCATCTTAAACCGTGTACCCTCGAAGTCGGTAAGTTCCACTCCTTATGAGTTGTGGAACAATAGAACTCCAGACTTAAACATTCTAAAACCTTGGGGTTGTGCCTCTTACGCACATTTATCCTCTCACAAATATGGCAAACTTGGGCCACGTGGGAGGAAGTGTATCTTCATCCGATACGCTGAAAACTCCAAAGGATATGTTTTCGTCGGTCAAGAGGACAATGGGGGTCTAATAGAATTCGAATCGAGGGATGTTGTCTTCTTGGAAAAAGAGTTTCCAAGACAGGGTGAGATAAGTCAAGACTTATCCTTGTTTGAGACTTGGGATCAAGAAGGATCGGAACGTTCGAAATTCTTGGTGAAGAAGAAAATACGTTTCAAACTTCACCAATGGATGATACGAACAATACCAATCCTATTCCGAGTGGGAGTGATGTTATTCCAAGTGGGAGTGATGTCATTCCAAGTGGGAGTGATCAAACTCAAACAAGACGTAGTAATCGAACGAGGCTAACACCTCTGAGATTTGAGGATGAATTTCCTCAAACATTCATGACATTACTACAAGATGATGACGAACCTGCAAATTTCAAACAGGCCGTCACATGCCCTGCTAAAGATAAATGGATAGCGGCAATGGAAGAAGAACTTCAATCCATGAAAACAAACCAAGTCTGGGACTTGGTTAATTTACCCAAGGGACGTAGAGCCATTGGGAACAAGTGGGTTCTCAAAATCAAGCATAAGGCTGATGGCTCCATCGAGAAATATAAAGCTCGCCTTGTTGCGAAAGGTTTCACGCAACAGGAAGGAATAGACTACGAAGAGACTTTCTCTCCTGTCGTGCGTTTTACCTCCATTCGCTTAATTCTGGCAATGGTGGCTTGTTTGGACCTCGAGTTACATCAGATGGATGTAAAGACTGCTTTTCTTAACGGAGAACTAGATGAGGAGATCTACATGGAACAACCAAACGGGTTTGTACAAGAAGAAAACAAACATAAGGTTTGTAAACTTCGTAAATCCATATATGGTCTTAAACAATCCTCAAGGCAGTGGTATATGCGCTTTCAAGAAGTCGTCTTGTCGTATGGTTTCTCCATGCTCGACGAAGACAACTGCGTATATATTAAGAGGATTAAAAACAAGTATGTAATTATGTCTCTTTATGTAGATGACATACTTATAGCCGGAAATGATAAGCGTCTTATCTTGGATATCAAAACTTGGCTTTCATCCGTCTTTGAGATGAAAGACATGGGTGAAGCTGCATATATCCTTGGGGTTAAGATCTCAAGGAATCGTTCCAAGAAACTTCTTTCTCTCTCAAGAGACATATATAAAGAAAGTTTTAGAACGGTTTAATATACGCCATGATGTACGCCATGATGTGTACCAGACCGGACATTTGCTATGCTGTTGGTATGGTAAGCCGTTACCAATCCAACCCAGGACAAGCACACTGGAAAGCGGTGAAGAGGATATTAAGATACCTCAAAGGGACTGCGGACTATGCGTTATGCTATCAAGGCAATACCTTGAGACTCGAAGGCTATACCGATGCTGATTGGGCGGGTGATCTCGACGAGCGAAGATCTACCTCAGGCTTTGTTTACTTGCTCGGGAATGGTGCAATATCCTGGAGCAGCAAGAAGCAAACCTGCATTGCCCTATCAACAATGGAAGCAGAATTCGTAGCATTCAGCATGGCGGTCCAAGAAGCTGTTTGGCTTAGGAAATTCTTAGACAAGCTGACGAATGCCACTGACTCAAGCACTGTTCCTATATACAGTGATAGTCAAGCTTCGATTGCCTACGTCAAAGATCCTAAATTTCATTGTAAGACCAAACACATTGACATTCGATTCAAGTTTGCAAAAGACTATGACAAACGGAAGGAAGTAGACATTGGATACATATCCACGCATGAGATGATAGCGGATCCCCTTACGAAGGCGATCCCCAGAGATGTGTTCTACAAACACTTATCATCTATGGGAATGCGTAGGTGCTGAGCTGTATCTTGTAATATTTCCCATGTCTATAGAAGATCAAAGTTTAATAAAAGAAAGAAGTTCTTTTATATATTGCATACAAGTTTCTTACAAATGATTTTATGTACATTTGTGTTTTAGTCTCAGCTATTTTATTGTATGTATGTCGGACAGATTAAGGTTGGCTCTCTCACATGAGCAACCGCCTTATCTTATCAGATGGATAAGATAGAGATGAGACTAGTTTAAAGTCAAAATCATTAAATGATTTAGAGTCATGACTTAAACAAGATAGTCGAATGAAAGATCTGCATCATATGGATGCTTACAAAAGATCTGAGATCTGTATCACAAGGATATTTGAAAGAGATCTCGTAGGATTTTAAATCCTATCTGTCTTATGCAGGATGAGAGTCCGTGAATATTTCACGAGTAGTAAGGGGACTCAAAAAGATAGGCACAGTGGTGTCTGATCTTTTCATCCGTACAACATCATTAAGACATACTCTCCCTGGGAAAGGAGTGATGTTGTAATACGTGTTCATACCACGTATGCATTTCGACCACTGAGTTAGTGGCAATAGTGTTTGCTATTATGTGAGACTCAAAGGCCATACGGGTCTTAACTCTTACCCTCAAGGACTCCAATTGGTTCCTTTAGATTTGACGAGATGATCGCTATCTTAGCGTGTTACTAATGGGCTATGGTAATTCGGCTCGGCGGGGCACGTTAGAAAAGCGAATCAAGTCAAGATCAGAAGGTTCGCAAGAAGAGGAAGATTGATTTCATATTCGCATTTGGACTTTAGTGATTCAAAGCTGGCCAGCCAATTGTAATCCAGATGGGATTCAATTGTTGAATATAAAGTACAAGAAAATGTGAAGAAATAATCTAGGGTAAAGCATGCGTTGAACTACTCAACTTTGCATCTTCGAGGTCGTTGTGTATCTCTAACAAGTGCACAACAACAGACTCTACGCGCATGACGGTCGCACAGTCTATTTCTCGGTATGATAGATGAAAGAACTAAGGGAAAGACGTTCTCTTACAATCCCCTCAAGTGTGAGTGGGAGATGTTGGATATGGAAGACGTTTGTACACCCTTGTGGGGGATGTACGAGGGAATACGGACCTCGAACGTCGCGCACACGAAGTCGTGTGCAAAGGGAATCTGTTCCCTTGCGGAGAGGATCTCTGTATGAGTAGGAAAGTCGCATTATATATGCATAAATGCATGCGACATATGGCTAATAAAGGGGGAATATCTTAAGCTTATGTTGTACCATGCATATGGTACAACTTAAGCTTATAATGTGCCATGCATCATGGTACACCTTAATTAAGTTGTTCCAAAGGAACAACTTACCCTAAAATAACTACCTTGGGGGCTATAAATAAGACCCAAGGGTAGCCATTTTCCTTACACCATTTGCATGAAATTCATGCATGCATCTTCTTCATAGCGAAGCTCTGCAGAAATATTTCCTCTCCCTCCATCCAAGTTCTTAATCTAAAATAGAGATTTAGATTGTGGATTAGTAGCCTTACTCCGTTCGTGAGAAGACTCGATCCGTCGTGGCGAATCCGAAGGCAAATTTCCGAGACTACCGCTCCGCATACGCTAGCGTAAGTCTCCACTTTAATTATCGATCCTAACTCTGTTTTGACAGGATCCTACATGGTTTTCATGAAATGAATGCTAAGCGTAGATTTCTGGATTTCGTGAAACTTTAGCAATCTCATCGAGTGTAAAATATTACTTAGCCTAGGTCGTCATGCACCGTCAAGTAATCACTCTCTCACATATCATTGGATTCTCTCCCCCAAGCTTATCTATAAGCGTGGTGGCATATATAAAACGATATTTTCATCCCCATTTTTATGAAGCTCCAAAAGTCAAAAATAAAACAAAAGAGGGAAGAAAGAGACAAAGTATATGAGATGGGATCGTTTTCGAACTACTTTTCTCTTTTCTTTTCTTATTCTCAAATCTTTTTCTCTTTTTTTTCTCTTTTTTTTTCAATAGCATATATACACAATGATCCCAAATCAAAGAGAAGGATATACAAGTATTTTTTTCTTTGGATTTTGGGGAATTTGGAGCATGTGATTTTAATAACGGGAGAATGCCAATAATAGAATCGCTAAGGGGAGATTCACCAATGAATTTAAAATAGAGAAATAATGTTCAAGATATTTGGAGAAAGAAATAAATGTATCCCTCAGTTCACTCTATAGGACGTGCATGACAACTTCAGCAGTGCAATATAATCCACTCAGTTTAATCTCAAAAAGTAAACTAATCCAGATTTATCAAAGCTAGCAAACATTTGAATCAACCCGAAGTGAAGCGTACAAATCATGCAAATAGAAGTGATGTGAGAAAGGAAATCAGTACTCCAGATATAAGCATCAATGCGTGAATCTTGGTGTGTTTTCTACGATAGCATACATATGAATTATCAGACATCAGCCAATAATAGAATTTCATCCATTTTCATACACCAAAAGAGAGTGGGTTACCATTTCTAAACGCAAGGCAGGACATAGCATATGATATCAGCAATAAAAACACTATGACATGACAAATGTAGCATGCATATAAAGAGAAGCTAACACCACGTCATCATCATCACAGAAAAGTCATCTCTAGCAAAAGATGAAAGAAATAAAGATAAACGAAAATAAAAACTATTTACAATGCGGCACACAAGAAAAATAAGAAAAACGTGATGCATGGTAAAAATAAATTAAAAAGTGATGAGAAAGGGGGGAAAAAGTGGAAAAAAACTGAAAATAAGGGGTGACAAAAGCAAAAAGCGTGAGAACTCACTCCCCCAAGCTAAAGTGCACAGTGTCCTCAATGTGCGAAGTGTGGCACACCGAGAGACGTGAAATGGGAGGGGGGTGGGTATGCATGCATGATAAAAAGAAATAAAAAGAACAAAATGAAAAATATGATGCGAATGTGATGCATGCAAGGATAAGAGTGATGCAAAAAATGTGTGTGTCACCAAAAATACTCTCCCTCACTCCCGAAAAAAGAAAATAGGATGATATGATCAAAATGTGGACAAAAATAGTGAGGGGAGGAGGGGGGTGGGCAAAAAGCATCAGGACCAAGCAGAGAATGGGCAGCATAATGACAAAAAAGATCGATGGCATCAAGGGTGTGCCTAGGCTGGTGGTGCTGCGCCATCTCCGTCCTGAGGCGGAGGTGGGGGTGGTGGTGGTGGTGGACGTGGTACAATCTGCTGGGTGGGTGGTGGTCGTGGCAGTCGCTCGAGGATCTGGGTGAGGCAAAAGTGAATGCTAGGAAGTAGCTCGAGGCGGTGCTGCATGGCGGTGACTGTGGAAGACAGAGCCCTAAAATCGCCCCGGAGTCCACTCAACCCCCCCTCAAGAGCTCGAACGCTCTGAACTAAGGCGTCAGGGGGTGGTGGAGCGGAGGGACGGACAGGTCTAGGCTGAGCTGGTCGGGGCTGTCTAATACGTGCAGTGTAGGTGATCGGGACAGCAGGCATGGGTGGTAAGGGTGCTGTGCTCACTAGTGGATACCCAGCCTCAGTGCGAGGATGGGACGCAGGTTGGTGTGAGGTGGAAGCAGCAGCAGTGGGAGTGGAAGACAAAATCGGTGACAAGGCGGGAAGAGAGGTCAGTGACACAGACGTGGGGACAGACGTCATGACACTCTCAGATAGAACAGCTACGGTGGAGACAGAAGGGTCGACCGCTGGGGAGTAAGTGTGGGGTCCAAAAGGTGAAACCTCAGCGGAGATCATACTGGCCATGGTCTCCACGACAGCAGCGAAAGAAGACTCGTCGCTCTCAAGTATGGTGGGTGGACGCTCGGGTAGCAGAGAGGTGAGTGGCTCAACCGATAAGGGCACAGTAGTGGTGGTGGTAGTGGTAGACGTGGTGGGCGTAGGCTCAGCAAGTGTACTCCCGACACTGGCAGAAGTGGGGACAGAAGTGTCGGGAGCGGTAGAAAGTGCAGGCTCAGGCTGAGGGAACACAGGGTCAGCTGGCGGTGCAGGGTGTGCAGGTGGTGCAGGTGGTGCAGGCTCAGCTCCCTCGGCCTCTAGCACGTAGACGGCGGGGATCAGGAGATCCATCGCCGGAAGCCAATCATCGTGTGCTGGTCCTATGTGTGTCCGAGCGGGGCTCGGAAGGATCATGTAATCAGCACCGTACGGACCGTGCAACCAAACCCAGTGCCGCTGGCCGTGCGGACGAAGCATCTTCATCCGGGCCATGACGTCTATCGATAGTGTAGTAGGGCCCGGGGCTCGTCGCATGTCAGCCGGAAGGTCCTCGCCGGTCATCAGGGCTAGCAGGGTGATCAGGCCGCAGCAACATATCGGAGAGGGAGCGCCCACCGATACGATGATGCGGTCCAAAAACCAGCTAGTGACGTCAATCTCAACAGCGGGGACCAACGTAACTCCATCCATATCTAGAACTCTGGGGCGAGTCATCGCGTAGAGCATATAGAGCTCAGGCGTAGACATCGTCACAGGCTCATACCTCGCCAGAAAGGTGGTCGCCATAAGGCGCTGTGCTATGCGGAGTCAGGGGTGGACTATGGCCGAGGCCTTGGCCCTACTAGGGTCAAAGACCTGAGGTAAACCTGTGATCCTGGCCCAGAAGGCATGTGAATCGAAGGATGGGGGAGGGATGTGTGTGGGGGCGTAGGCTCGGTCGTGTGTGGGGACAGCGGGCCACTGAAAGAATGCCCTAAGCATATCGAGAGTGATCTGACACTCTCGATCCATAAGTCGGAAGGAGCATCCCTCGGCGGTCCGGGCGATCGAGCTGAGCACCTCGAGTGTCGGACGGACGTAGGTGTCCGTCGACACGGAAAGAAAATCTCGCCAACCCATGTTGTCGTACAACGTGAGCATCCCCTCGAGTACCCCCAGGCGGTCTAAGTCAGCAAGGTGTGCAAACCTGGAGGACACTATCGAGCGTTGGGTGATACGCTCAAAAGCGACGCGATGTGCGTCGTCTCAGAACGTAATACCCAGCGGCCCGACAATAGGAGCCGGTGGTGGCTGTGGGTGTGGGGGCTCGGCTGGAAGTGGCTGTGGGTGGACTGGATCGGCAGGCTGTGGCTGTGTGGGGTGAGGTGGTGTAGGCGGAGGAGAGTCCTCCATCTCGTGGGAGGGGCCGGGCTCATCCGACCGCTTCCGCTTGGCGGAAGCTCTCCAAGTGCGTGGTCGTGTTCGGAGCGGCATGTGTGCCCCGAGTGCTCACCCAACAAGTAAAACGTGTGGTGTGGCGTGCCAAAATAAATGGAACGATGGTACCTGAACATGCCGCTAGAGCAAATCAGCGGATGCGTGCGAAGACGCCTACTCCACAAGGCCAGAAGCGTGCCCCGGAAGCTCCCCTAAGCTCCCCTAAGCTCCCCAAGATTGCCTACACATCAAACAACGATATCAAAGTGCAAAATTCAAAATACATGGGGGGTTAGGGGTATAATAGATAGATAATGAAATTAATTTGGGGTAGGGGCTCGATAAGTGCACGGATCATCAAAAAATAGGAGAAAATGGAGAAATGGGGCGAAATCGGGGTTACCGGAGGATGGCCGGCGGCGAGGGAGTCGCCGGCGGTGAGGGTGGTCGGCGGTCGACGTCGGCCGGTGATGGCTCGGTGGTCGAACCGGTGGACACGGCGGTCGGGCGAGTGAAAGGCGGCAGCGGGCGGGCGAGGGGTCGAACGGGCGCGGGTTCGGGCGATCGAGAATTTTGATGCTTCGTATTCCGCGCCGAGCCCGCGTCTGCTTATATAGGATTAGTTACGACTCGGCCGAGTGACTATGTTACTCGGCCGAGTGATCGTAACGAAATTATTTTAAAAACTCCTCACCGCTTACGACTCGGCCGAGTGGCTTTGCCACCCTCGACAGAGTGGAAAAAGTCCATTCGGCCGAGTGGCACAAGCTACTCGGCAATTTTCGCCCTAGGAGCGTATCAGTTTCACTCGGCCGAGTGAATATATATACTCGGCCGAGTGGCAATTTATACTGAAATCGAAAAAAGAACATAGAGTTGGGTGCAGCAGACTTCCCTCGTTGGTGCGCCACTCGGGCGGACGACGTTAGTGGCTCGGCCGAGTGGCTAAGGTACTCGGCCGAGTGAGGCCCTGTTTTCTGCTGTGATGCTCCGTTTTGGCTCTATTCTCTGTTTTTCTTTCTCCAGTTGATTTCTTTCTTCTCCTAAGCCTCGAGCGCGTTCCTGGAGCACTCTTCTTCGCCTTAGTCGTCCTCTATACGATAGATATCCCGTTCTCCTCTCCTGTCAAAGAAAATAGGACCCGTTGTCAAAAATTTTCGGGCGAACGACTAAAAACCACTAATAAAGTCTAAAACAAAAAACAAAAACAAAAAAAACAAAAACACGATAACCGTTGGGTTGCCTCATGACAAGCGCTCGTTTAAGGTCTTGAGCTCGACCCCTATTGATTTTCAATTAACGCTTGATGTTGGGTGCATACGAGATGCACCCGTCGAACTTGCTTGGAAGACCACTCGGATTTGGATCATGGTGGGGTGTGGTCTTCCTCAGCGCCCCTTCGTCATAGGCAATGTTGGGGGGTGGGTCCCCCAAGCTAGAGCTTGCTCCGGTCTTCCTCTTTGTCGGTGACACCGATTGTCGTATCGGTGGAGCTTTCTTTGGAGTCCTCAACTTCGAGAGCTTGCAGATCTCCCGTATTCTTACGACATCAGCATCGCCATCATCAATTGCCATGGAGATATCGGGGGAGTGCTCCATCTTCTCTTCTTCGGCCAAGTCTAGGCCTTCTTTGAAGCTATCTTCGTGGGGTGCGCCGATGGAATGGGGGATCGCCTCTTCAATGACCTCATCAAGGAGGTCCATGTAATCTAGCTCTTCGTGATACGACATGTGCTTCATTGCCTTCGGTATATGAAGCTCCACTTCGATGTTGCCGACGTTCAAGGTAAGGGTCCCCTCCCGCACATCGACGATGACACCGGCGGTGGCGAGGAATGGGCGTCCGAATATGAGTGATGTATCGCCCTCCTCCTTGATGTCCATTATCACGAAATCGCATGGCAAACATATGCCCCCGGAACTTGGAGTGGGATGTCCTCCGCTATCCCAACCGGTCTTGTAATCCTCCCGTCCGCTAGTTGAATCCGCATGTCGGTAGGTTTCAAATCGTGCCGGTATTCAACTTCCGAAACATGGAGAGGGGCATGAGGCTAACACTAGCCCCCAAGTCTACTAATGCCTTTTGTAGGGGGACGCCGCCTAGAGTGCAAGGAATCCGGAAACTCCCTGGATCTTTAAGCTTGGCAGGCTCCTTTTCCCTCTTTGTGAACCAAGTCCCTTCCTCCGCGAGCATTATCTTCTCCTTCCTCTTCCTTCCCGTGATCAAGTCTTTTAAGAACTTGGCATAAGATGGGATTTCCACTAAAGCGTCGAGGAAGGGGATATTGAGGCGCACCCCTCTCAAATACTCGAGAAACTTGGCTAGCCGTTTCTCCATCTTGGCTCTCGCTAGCCGTTGAGGGAAGGGCACCGGTGGCATAAATCGGCGCTCATCGATAAGCTCCTCCGTTCTAGATTTCACTTCTCCTCGCAACTCCTTTTCTTTCTCAACTTCAATTGCCGGCTAACTTTCTTGTAGAATCTCCACCACGGGCTCCTTGACTTGATTCATGGGGGGAGTGGTATCCTTCCCTCCTCTTGTAGTAACCGCAACGACCGCATTAATATGGCTGGTGTTGCCCCGTGGATTCGGCTCGGGTTGAGCCGGCAATTGTTGATTGTTTTTATTAAGCAACGCCAGTTGCTCCCCGATTTGAGCTACGACGTTGGCGAGAGAATCTTGTCCCGCCTTCAATGTGGCATTGATCTTTCGTTGTTCCGCCATAAACTCATCCACCTTTGCTTCAAAATCTGAGCGTTGTTGAGCTTGCGGTGGGTTGGGATTTCTCCACCCTTGATTGTACCCGGGCGGCCTATAAGGTCCCACTTGTTGCCTCGGTGGGAAATTTTGTTGCGGTGGCCCCCTCTGTGGATAATTCGGTTGTGGTGGTGGTGGAGCTCGAGCTTGAGGAGGTTGTTGTGGTGGGGGGTTCAATGCTCCATCATTATTGGCATATGAGAAACCCGGATGGTTTCTAGCGGCCGGATTGGCCCAATATCCAAAATTCCCCGCGACGTATTGAACTTGCTCCAAAGCTCCTTCTCCTTACTCTCCTCCTGCATATATGGATTGGGATTGGTCTTGCCAATCGCTCATATGATTTTTCGGCATGGATGTAGAAGGGGCTCCTTGAGGCTCCGTAATGAATTTCTCCAATCTCTCCACAACCTTGTGGAGAGAATCAAACTTGCTAGAAAGCTCCGCCACGGCCTTGGCCTCATAGATACTTGTGGGCTTCAAGGAGGATGAAGAATGTCCTCGCTCGTCCCCCCATTGTTGGTTGTTCAAGGCCATCTCCTTAAGCAAGGCCGTAGCTTCATCGGGAGTCTTCGACAAAATGGCTCCATTTGCCGTGGCATCAATAATCTGCTTCGTCCCCGGTTGGAGTCCATTGTAAAAGTTATGGACAAGCTCCCAATCCTCAATGCTAAGATGAGGGCACTGATGTTGCAAGTCCTTGAAGCACTCCCATGCTTCGTAGAGAGTCTCTTGAGGTCCTTGCTTGAAGGACATGAGAGCACTTCTAATCTTCACCGTCTTGGAGGGCGGGTAAAATTTGTCGACGAATGCACTCGCCAACTCATCCCAAGTGGTGAAGATTCCTTCAGCTTGCGTCCTCAACCAATATAATGCCTTGTCCTTTAGTGTGAAAGGGAAGAGGCGCAGTCTGATAGCATCCACAGAGACGCCCGGCATTTGGAAGGTGGCGCACTTTGATAGGAAGAGCTGGATGTGGTAGTGAGGGTTTTCATGGGAGTTCCCATGAAAAGGATCTTGTTGCATAAGGACCACCAATCCGGTCTTCAACTCAAAATTCTTGTCGACCGCCAACTCCGGCCTGGCTATGGACGAGGTCGTGGAAGAAGTCTTAGGCCGAAGCCTATCTCTTATGGAAATAATCCTCGCCATTCGCGCTGCTAATTCTTCTGGGGTCTCATGATGGGTCATAAAATTTCCTTCCGTATCGGGTCTCCTCTCCGCTCGGATCCTCCTCAATGTATGCTCGATCTCCGGATCGTATAGTATCTCTTCGGGGTTCGTCGAGGATCTCGTGTACATGCAAGGGAAAACAGAGTTTCAAAGAAATAGTTAGCACAACGGAAGGGTAAAATAAAAATAGAAATAATAGAACAAAAAGAAAAATAGCTAGGTTATATGAATCAAACACTATTGTCTCCCCGGCAACGGCGCCAAAAACTTGATCGTGCCCCGGATACACGTCCCGGAGCGACGACGATCGTAGTCTTACCGCAAGCGCACGGTGTAGCAGCAAGCGGGTATTGAACACAGGGAGGCCTAATAACAATGTCTTCTTCGAATCACCTGGCTATAGGGGAAGTCGGGAGAATGTTCGCAATGTGCGGTCACAGTCGTTTAAATGTATAAAGGGATTAACAAATTAATAAAGACGCTTAGGGGATAGGGAATCCCCGCCACTTGATGTATCTCATCATTATGACTCGTAGGTTTCACAATTGCTAGACTTGAAATTTGGGTGAACTAGTTGCAACTAAATGTGGAACCAAGCTCACGCTCTCGCGCTATTGCCGGTCTATAGCCAACCTAGGGTAGGGTCCAATCTCTTGCAAACCCTAACCTAGGCAAACTAGCGTGAAGAAAAACATCATCGTTCAATCGTATCTCGAGCCCACTCTCGTGCAAACTCGAGCTACGACCAAGGTTGGGATAGTTCCTACCCATCAAATCTCTTGGAAACTGGTATTGGTATAGAATTGCAATCGAAAAACCCTAGTTTCGGTCCAATCTCTTGCAAACCGATTCCGGAGGAATTCAATTGCAACCCAATTCGAATATCTAGGGCTTCCTATCGAATTGGGATCCAATCTCTTGCAAATCCCAATCGATATGAATCCCTAGCTATTCGTATTATAGCAATCCCAACCTAACCCTACTCAATCCTAGCAATAGTTTCACCAATTCATCACAATTTCGAAATTGGGCTCGTAGGGTTCATCCCTACGCCCTAAGACGATGAACTACTCACAATTCATAATAGAATGCAATAGAAATTCACAAATAAAATTAATGGAATTCATAGCAATATTCAAAATATCAACAAAAATTGAGTTTTTGAGGGAGAGAAATACAAACCAATGAAGAACAAGATAGCATCCAACAAAATCTCACTTTTCTCTCCTCCCTTAAAGCTAAATCTAATCCCTAAAAAGTTAATCTAAAAAGCTGCAAAAAGTTCTGAAAAAGCTCTCTAAAACTAGGTTAAAAACTGGGGTTAAATACCCCCCAAAATCGCCCAAAAACCCCGGACGAAAATGCCCCTGCGCAGCCTCAAATCCGTAGTTTCCGCTACAGGCAGCGCGGCTCACTCGGCCGAGTGACAAATGTCACTCGGCCGAGTGACGAACCCTGTACAAAAACAGAGAGTTGGGGGTCTCGGGGGTCGTCTCCTCGGAGGTCACTCGGGCGGACAGCCTTCAGTCACTCGGGCGGACGGCGGTTGTCACTCGGGCGGACCATCTTTCTCCACTCGGCCGAGTCAGTCATCGGGACTGACAGACGAAAAAAAACAGAGAGTTCGGTCTCTTTTGTTGCCGTCGTCTTGGCTCCACTCGGGCGATGGGTGACTCGGTGCTCGGCCGAGTGGCATGGTGATGCTCGGCCGAGTGCACGCTGATATTGCTCTGTTGCGTGTCCGATCTGGCCGGCCGAGCGGGCTTCCTATGGTCGGCCGAGTGACTCCTTCACTCGGCCGAGTGACTCCTTCACTCGGCCGAGTGAAGTGCTAAAAATGCCCAAACTTCATATTTTCGCCTCCTCGTCGCTCCTACGACGTTCTTTCTCCTTCCACTCCTCTCCAATAGCAAAATACCCCTCAAGAGAGTCGTCGGTGACACTCCGGAGTGGGTGCATCTCAGAATCACTCCAAATCGCTCCAAATCTCCAGAAATACGACAAAAACAACAAATCGTGAAAAGCATCGCAATATTGTCGAATAAACGTGAAAAACACGATTTGAGCGATCAAAATGGCATGCAAACATGCAGAAAAAGGTGTAAAATACGGAGTGATCAAAATCCCACAAGCTTACCTCTTACTCGTCCTCGAGGAAGATAAGTAAAAGACGAACCCGGTGGATAAAGATAAAGAAAACGGCGGAAGGGCGGAAAACGGAAAACGAAAAACAAAATAGAAAACGAAGAGGGAAGTTGCTAGATCATTTTCTCAGGACGTGGGTTTTGCTTACTCATATAGCATGCATCGAATATAAAACACATGTCAAAGACTTTTATTTTGATATCATAGTATAATGATGCATTTGAAATAGAAAACCCAAGAATACCAATATAGCATGAAAAATGGAATAATTCTAAGATTGACATCGTCTGAAGCATCTAAAGCGGTATACAACATCGTAGATCACACACTTTTCAATTGAATACTTTCAATAAGGAGTATAAGAGATATCACACGATAGAGTAGTAAGAATAGAAAAAGTGTGGTTTGTTGGATATGGAAGACGTTTGTACACCCTTGTGGGGGATGTACGAGGGAATACGGACCTCGAACGTCGCGCACACGAAGTCGTGTGCAAAGGGAATCTGTTCCCTTGCGGAGAGGATCTCTGTATGAGTAGGAAAGTCGCATTATATATGCATAAATGCATGCGACATATGGCTAATAAAGGGGGAATATCTTAAGCTTATGTTGTACCATGCATATGGTACAACTTAAGCTTATAATGTGCCATGCATCATGGTACACCTTAATTAAGTTGTTCCAAAGGAACAACTTACCCTAAAATAACTACCTTGGGGGCTATAAATAAGACCCAAGGGTAGCCATTTTCCTTACACCATTTGCATGAAATTCATGCATGCATCTTCTTCATAGCGAAGCTCTGCAGAAATATTTCCTCTCCCTCCATCCAAGTTCTTAATCTAAAATAGAGATTTAGATTGTGGATTAGTAGCCTTACTCCGTTCGTGAGAAGACTCGATCCGTCGTGGCGAATCCGAAGGCAAATTTCCGAGACTACCGCTCCGCATACGCTAGCGTAAGTCTCCACTTTAATTATCGATCCTAACTCTGTTTTGACAGGATCCTACATTGGTATCAGAGCCATATGGGTTCGCCCCGGTCAATCCACCGCCCCGTCGAAACTACGAACGAGTCGTTGTCTTTTTCACGAATGGGTCTCCTACTATTACGGATATAGTAGGAACGCTTCGTGACGGAGAGAACGCAGCGGTTGTTCTTTTCACGTTAGGGTCTCCTATCATTACGGGTATGGTAGGAACTCTCCGTGGTCGGAAGAACCGACCGTTCACGTAATACGTTATTCATTTTTGGCACACGGCCATTAGGAAATAACTAATTTCTCGACGAACGGGTGCTTCATCGACGAACGGGTGCTTCATCGAGGAAGATGATGGAAGTTATTTCCATCGGGTAAGAGGAAAATTTGGTGCATGTGCACCATGGCCAAATGGGCTATGAAGGCCATGCACCCCCTCTCCCCATGCGGAGGGGGTTGGCTACGGCCAATAACCACCGGCGACCACCCCATCAAGGGGGAGGAATGAGTGCGGCAACCCCATTTAAAGGGGGTGGCCGGCCATGGCCAAAGGGGCCATGGCCGGCCAACGCCGAATGGCCTTAGCCATGACCGGCCATGGCCAAGCCATGGCCGGCCAAGGCCAGGCCGGCAGTGGCCGGCAGTGGCCAAGCCCTGCCGGCCAGGCCGGCCCTGGCAGTGGCCAGGGCCGGCCCTGGCAGTGGCCAGGGCCTGGCCGAGGCCAGGGCAGGAGCCCTGGCCCCGGCCAGCGGCCAGGCCGCCCTGGCAGAGGCCAGGGCCGGCGCCCTGGCCTCAGGCCAGGGCCTGGCCGAGGCCAGGGCAGGAGCCCTGGCCCCGGCCAGTGGCCTGGCCGGCCGGCCCTGGCAGAGGCCAGGGCCTGGCCGGCCCTGGCCGAGGGGGCCAGAGCCTCTGGCCGGCCAGGGCAGAGGCCCTGGCCAGCCCTTGGCCAAGCCCCGGCCAGGGCAGAGGCCCTGGCCGGGAAGAAGTTGCTTTCGAAAATTGGTCGACCAATTTTGTGGTTTTGGTCGACCAATCTGGCAGAAGGTCTGAATCGACTGCAAACTTGCCTACTGACCCATACGGGGTGACAAAAGACATTGGTCAAACTCGAATGTGTCGATTAGCCCATACGGGGCTAACCACAGTGCCGACTAGTTCATACGGAACTAACGTTTTAATGAAGTTTTTCCTTAGGCTCTACTCCTTGAAGATTAGCCATAGTGCTCTACTTCATGCGAGATTAGCCATGTCATTGTGCTCTACTCTACGGAGATTAGCCAATGTACTTGTGACGTTGTGCTCTACTCTACGGAGACTAGCCAACGTGCTTTCAAATTTTTGGAAAAAGATGTTTTTCAAATAGGTTATGTCCCGTCCTTAAATCGGGATAGCGCAATTTAGAATTCCAAGTCCTACCACGATCCGGCCATGGTTATCTAACCCATGGGTGTGTAGAACATGTCTCGTGGCTTGGCAATTGTTGCGTTAAAATTCTTTGCGCTAATTCTCACCTATTCTATTTTGAAAGATATGTTTTTCAAAGTAATTTTCCGCTACTAATACCATACGGGTATTATTTCTGATTTCTTTTTACTTAAGATAAGTAAGAGGGATATTTTGAAAGTTACTTCTAGATGGTAGTTGGGAACGTAGTGAACTTCTCGATTCTAGAGTAACATTTCAACGCATCCAAGGAACTTATCAAGTGTTTAAAGAATCGAAACTTTATGCATTGAATTTTGATCGTGTTTTTCCATTTTCTTTGCAGTTTTTTGAATCGAATATGTCTACCGCTTCTAAGAATATTGTCGCAGAGCTTAACAAAGGTGAAAAGCTCAACGGCGACAATTATAAACTTTGGTCAATTAAAATCCAATATGTTTTGGAGGAGCAAGATGTGCTCGAAACACTCCAAAACATAATGGTAGAACCTGAGTTGGGCAATACGGCCCAACACAAGAGGGACCGGGAAGCTTATGACACTTGGACTCGAAAGAACAAAATAGCACGTATTACGTTACTGTCCGCAATGGACAATGACATAATGCGTCTATTTCGGGAATTCGACCTAGCCAAAGACATATGGTCTGAGCTAGAGATAAAGTTTGGTGGAACTTCGGTTACCAAACTTCGCTCCTTGAATATTCAATTTGATTCGTACAAGATGCGGCGAGATCATTCTATGAAAAAGCATCTCCGCCACATGGCGAATCTTATATCTGAATTAAAGGATGCGGGAGTCACGCTGTCTGACGAACAGCAGATCCAAGCAGTCATTCGTTCACTCCCAGATAGCTGGGATAACATGAAAATGCATCTCACTCATAATGAGTGCATTAAAACTTTAAGCGATGTATCGAAACACCTCGAACTCGAGGAAGAGCGGATTCAAGCCGCAAAACCAAGTGCAGAAGTGCACGTGGCCGCTAGTTCCTCACATGGAGGAAATAAGCGGAAGAATAAACTCTTAAGGTTTGTGAACGAACGTAAGCAAGAACCGGAGACCTCAAAGAAGACAAAGAACAAAAAGTGGCAAAAGAATGTGCACTCAAAGAAGAAAAACTTGAAGAAGATCAAGTGCTTTAAGTGCAACAAGTACGGTCACTTCGCCCGTACATGTACGGATGGAAGTGATAAGGTAACTTGTAGGACTAGTTACATATGTGTTTCTAGTTCCATGTTTCTTGCTGAATCTAACTATTTTTGGTTGATTGATTCAGGGGCCACAGACCACGTTGTGAAGGACAGAAGGTTCTTCGTAGAGTATCGAAGGATAACTCAAGGAACAAAGTGGATATACGTCGGCAACAACACTCGTGTTGAAGTCAAAGGCGTCGGAACATGTAAGCTAGTTCTCGACAACGGCCGGACATTATTATTGCACGACGTCCTCTTTGCTCCAGATATTAGAAGGAATATCGTTTCCGTGTTCATGTTAATGTCTTTAGATTATGAGTGGAGGTTCTATAAACAATATGTTGACCTTGTTTGTAATAATTCTTTGATTGGTTCTGGTAATGTTTGTAATGGATTAATTGTTTTAAATACAATGTATGATGATTCTTCTTCCATTAATGAAAGTTTCCATTTAACAAATGTTTCTAACTCTGAGTCTGAGATCATTTGTTGGCATGCAAGACTTGGTCATATTGGACCAACTAGAATGGATAGACTTGCCAAAAGTGGCTTGCTATCTAATGTTTCAAAAGTTGAAATGTCAACTTGCGAACATTGTCTTGTAGGGAAAACTTGTCGCAAGCCGTTTGGAACTGGCACAAGGGCCGAAGTTCCATTACAGCTTATCCATTCGGACATTTGCGGTCCAATGAATGTTAAGACAAGACGCGGGAAGTCCTATTTCATCACATTCATTGATGACTTCACCCGTTTCGGACACATCTATTTGATATCCCACAAAAGTGAAGCTTTGGCTTGCTTTAAAAACTATATGAGTTTAGTGGAGAATCAATTAGATCGCAAGATTAAGGTTTTGCGAACCGATAGGGGCGGTGAATATCAATCAATAAGTTTTAAGGAACTTTGTGATGAAAAAGGCATAGTACATCAGGTAACTATGCCTTACACTCCGCAACAAAACGGTGTTGCGGAAAGAAGGAATAGGACATTGATGGAAATGGTCCGATCAATGATGTCTCAGGCAAATTTGCCTATCACTTTTTGGGGTGACGCATTATTGACGGCAGCATTCATCTTAAACCGTGTACCCTCGAAGTCGGTAAGTTCCACTCATTATGAGTTGTGGAACAATAGAACTCCAGACTTAAACATTCTAAAACCTTGGGGTTGTGCCTCTTACGCACATTTATCCTCTCACAAATATGGCAAACTTGGGCCACGTGGGAGGAAGTGTATCTTCATCCGATACGCTGAAAACTCCAAAGGATATGTTTTCGTCGGTCAAGAGGACAATGGGGGTCTAATAGAATTCGAATCGAGGGATGTTGTCTTCTTGGAAAAAGAGTTTCCAAGACAGGGTGAGATAAGTCAAGACTTATCCTTGTTTGAGACTTGGGATCAAGAAGGATCGGAACGTTCGAAATTCTTGGTGAAGAAGAAAATACGTTTCAAACTTCACCAATGGATGATACGAACAATACCAATCCTATTCCGAGTGGGAGTGATGTTATTCCAAGTGGGAGTGATGTCATTCCAAGTGGGAGTGATCAAACTCAAACAAGACGTAGTAATCGAACGAGGCTAACACCTCTGAGATTTGAGGATGAATTTCCTCAAACATTCATGACATTACTACAAGATGATGACGAACCTGCAAATTTCAAACAGGCCGTCACATGCCCTGCTAAAGATAAATGGATAGCGGCAATGGAAGAAGAACTTCAATCCATGAAAACAAACCAAGTCTGGGACTTGGTTAATTTACCCAAGGGACGTAGAGCCATTGGGAACAAGTGGGTTCTCAAAATCAAGCATAAGGCTGATGGCTCCATCGAGAAATATAAAGCTCGCCTTGTTGCGAAAGGTTTCACGCAACAGGAAGGAATAGACTACGAAGAGACTTTCTCTCCTGTCGTGCGTTTTACCTCCATTCGCTTAATTCTGGCAATGGTGGCTTGTTTGGACCTCGAGTTACATCAGATGGATGTAAAGACTGCTTTTCTTAACGGAGAACTATATGAGGAGATCTACATGGAACAACCAAACGGGTTTGTACAAGAAGAAAACAAACATAAGGTTTGTAAACTTCGTAAATCCATATATGGTCTTAAACAATCCTCAAGGCAGTGGTATATGCGCTTTCAAGAAGTCGTCTTGTCGTATGGTTTCTCCATGCTCGACGAAGACAACTGCGTATATATTAAGAGGATTAAAAACAAGTATGTAATTATGTCTCTTTATGTAGATGACATACTTATAGCCGGAAATGATAAGCGTCTTATCTTGGATATCAAAACTTGGCTTTCATCCGTCTTTGAGATGAAAGACATGGGTGAAGCTGCATATATCCTTGGGGTTAAGATCTCAAGGAATCGTTCCAAGAAACTTCTTTCTCTCTCAAGAGACATATATAAAGAAAGTTTTAGAACGGTTTAATATACGCCATGATGTGTACCAGACCGGACATTTGCTATGCTGTTGGTATGGTAAGCCGTTACCAATCCAACCCAGGACAAGCACACTGGAAAGCGGTGAAGAGGATATTAAGATACCTCAAAGGGACTGCGGACTATGCGTTATGCTATCAAGGCAATACCTTGAGACTCGAAGGCTATACCGATGCTGATTGGGCGGGTGATCTCGACGAGCGAAGATCTACCTCAGGCTTTGTTTACTTGCTCGGGAATGGTGCAATATCCTGGAGCAGCAAGAAGCAAACCTGCATTGCCCTATCAACAATGGAAGCAGAATTCGTAGCATTCAGCATGGCGGTCCAAGAAGCTGTTTGGCTTAGGAAATTCTTAGACAAGCTGACGAATGCCACTGACTCAAGCACTGTTCCTATATACAGTGATAGTCAAGCTTCGATTGCCTACGTCAAAGATCCTAAATTTCATTGTAAGACCAAACACATTGACATTCGATTCAAGTTTGCAAAAGACTATGACAAACGGAAGGAAGTAGACATTGGATACATATCCACGCATGAGATGATAGCGGATCCCCTTACGAAGGCGATCCCCAGAGATGTGTTCTACAAACACTTATCATCTATGGGAATGCGTAGGTGCTGAGCTGTATCTTGTAATATTTCCCATGTCTATAGAAGATCAAAGTTTAATAAAAGAAAGAAGTTCTTTTATATATTGCATACAAGTTTCTTACAAATGATTTTATGTACATTTGTGTTTTAGTCTCAGCTATTTTATTGTATGTATGTCGGACAGATTAAGGTTGGCTCTCTCACATGAGCAACCGCCTTATCTTATCAGATGGATAAGATAGAGATGAGACTAGTTTAAAGTCAAAATCATTAAATGATTTAGAGTCATGACTTAAACAAGATAGTCGAATGAAAGATCTGCATCATATGGATGCTTACAAAAGATCTGAGATCTGTATCACAAGGATATTTGAAAGAGATCTCGTAGGATTTTAAATCCTATCTGTCTTATGCAGGATGAGAGTCCGTGAATATTTCACGAGTAGTAAGGGGACTCAAAAAGATAGGCACAGTGGTGTCTGATCTTTTCATCCGTACAACATCATTAAGACATACTCTCCCTGGGAAAGGAGTGATGTTGTAATACGTGTTCATACCACGTATGCATTTCGACCACTGAGTTAGTGGCAATAGTGTTTGCTATTATGTGAGACTCAAAGGCCATACGGGTCTTAACTCTTACCCTCAAGGACTCCAATTGGTTCCTTTAGATTTGACGAGATGATCGCTATCTTAGCGTGTTACTAATGGGCTATGGTAATTCGGCTCGGCGGGGCACGTTAGAAAAGCGAATCAAGTCAAGATCAGAAGGTTCGCAAGAAGAGGAAGATTGATTTCATATTCGCATTTGGACTTTAGTGATTCAAAGCTGGCCAGCCAATTGTAATCCAGATGGGATTCAATTGTTGAATATAAAGTACAAGAAAATGTGAAGAAATAATCTAGGGTAAAGCATGCGTTGAACTACTCAACTTTGCACCTTCGAGGTCGTTGTGTATCTCTAACAAGTGCACAACAACAGACTCTACGCGCATGACGGTCGCACGGTCTATTTCTCGGTATGATAGATGAAAGAACTAAGGGAAAGACGTTCTCTTACAATCCCCTCAAGTGTGAGTGGGAGATGTTGGATATGGAAGACGTTTGTACACCCTTGTGGGGGATGTACGAGGGAATACGGACCTCGAACGTCGCGCACACGAAGTCGTGTGCAAAGGGAATCTGTTCCCTTGCGGAGAGGATCTCTGTATGAGTAGGAAAGTCGCATTATATATGCATAAATGCATGCGACATATGGCTAATAAAGGGGGAATATCTTAAGCTTATGTTGTACCATGCATATGGTACAACTTAAGCTTATAATGTGCCATGCATCATGGTACACCTTAATTAAGTTGTTCCAAAGGAACAACTTACCCTAAAATAACTACCTTGGGGGCTATAAATAAGACCCAAGGGTAGCCATTTTCCTTACACCATTTGCATGAAATTCATGCATGCATCTTCTTCATAGCGAAGCTCTGCAGAAATATTTCCTCTCCCTCCATCCAAGTTCTTAATCTAAAATAGAGATTTAGATTGTGGATTAGTAGCCTTACTCCGTTCGTGAGAAGACTCGATCCGTCGTGGCGAATCCGAAGGCAAATTTCCGAGACTACCGCTCCGCATACGCTAGCGTAAGTCTCCACTTTAATTATCGATCCTAACTCTGTTTTGACAGGATCCTACATGGTTTTCATGAAATGAATGCTAAGCGTAGATTTCTGGATTTCGTGAAACTTTAGCAATCTCATCGAGTGTAAAATATTACTTAGCCTAGGTCGTCATGCACCGTCAAGTAATCACTCTCTCACATATCATTGGATTCTCTCCCCCAAGCTTATCTATAAGCGTGGTGGCATATATAAAACGATATTTTCATCCCCATTTTTATGAAGCTCCAAAAGTCAAAAATAAAACAAAAGAGGGAAGAAAGAGACAAAGTATATGAGATGGGATCGTTTTCGAACTACTTTTCTCTTTTCTTTTCTTATTCTCAAATCTTTTTCTCTTTTTTTTCTCTTTTTTTTTCAATAGCATATATACACAATGATCCCAAATCAAAGAGAAGGATATACAAGTATTTTTTTCTTTGGATTTTGGGGAATTTGGAGCATGTGATTTTAATAACGGGAGAATGCCAATAATAGAATCGCTAAGGGGAGATTCACCAATGAATTTAAAATAGAGAAATAATGTTCAAGATATTTGGAGAAAGAAATAAATGTATCCCTCAGTTCACTCTATAGGACGTGCATGACAACTTCAGCAGTGCAATATAATCCACTCAGTTTAATCTCAAAAAGTAAACTAATCCAGATTTATCAAAGCTAGCAAACATTTGAATCAACCCGAAGTGAAGCGTACAAATCATGCAAATAGAAGTGATGTGAGAAAGGAAATCAGTACTCCAGATATAAGCATCAATGCGTGAATCTTGGTGTGTTTTCTACGATAGCATACATATGAATTATCAGACATCAGCCAATAATAGAATTTCATCCATTTTCATACACCAAAAGAGAGTGGGTTACCATTTCTAAACGCAAGGCAGGACATAGCATATGATATCAGCAATAAAAACACTATGACATGACAAATGTAGCATGCATATAAAGAGAAGCTAACACCACGTCATCATCATCACAGAAAAGTCATCTCTAGCAAAAGATGAAAGAAATAAAGATAAACGAAAATAAAAACTATTTACAATGCGGCACACAAGAAAAATAAGAAAAACGTGATGCATGGTAAAAATAAATTAAAAAGTGATGAGAAAGGGGGGAAAAAGTGGAAAAAAAAACTGAAAATAAGGGGTGACAAAAGCAAAAAGCGTGAGAACTCACTCCCCCAAGCTAAAGTGCACAGTGTCCTCAATGTGCGAAGTGTGGCACACCGAAAGACGTGAAATGGGAGGGGGGTGGGTATGCATGCATGATAAAAAGAAATAAAAAGAACAAAATGAAAAATATGATGCGAATGTGATGCATGCAAGGATAAGAGTGATGCAAAAAATGTGTGTGTCACCAAAAATACTCTCCCTCACTCCCGAAAAAAGAAAATAGGATGATATGATCAAAATGTGGACAAAAATAGTGAGGGGAGGAGGGGGGTGGGCAAAAAGCATCAGGACCAAGCAGAGAATGGGCAGCATAATGACAAAAAAGATCGATGGCATCAAGGGTGTGCCTAGGCTGGTGGTGCTGCGCCATCTCCGTCCTGAGGCGGAGGTGGGGGTGGTGGTGGTGGTGGACGTGGTACAATCTGCTGGGTGGGTGGTGGTCGTGGCAGTCGCTCGAGGATCTGGGTGAGGCAAAAGTGAATGCTAGGAAGTAGCTCGAGGCGGTGCTGCATGGCGGTGACTGTGGAAGACAGAGCCCTAAAATCGCCCCGGAGTCCACTCAACCCCCCCTCAAGAGCTCGAACGCTCTGAACTAAGGCGTCAGGGGGTGGTGGAGCGGAGGGACGGACAGGTCTAGGCTGAGCTGGTCGGGGCTGTCTAATACGTGCAGTGTAGGTGATCGGGACAGCAGGCATGGGTGGTAAGGGTGCTGTGCTCACTAGTGGATACCCAGCCTCAGTGCGAGGATGGGACGCAGGTTGGTGTGAGGTGGAAGCAGCAGCAGTGGGAGTGGAAGACAAAATCGGTGACAAGGCGGGAAGAGAGGTCAGTGACACAGACGTGGGGACAGACGTCATGACACTCTCAGATAGAACAGCTACGGTGGAGACAGAAGGGTCGACCGCTGGGGAGTAAGTGTGGGGTCCAAAAGGTGAAACCCCAGCGGAGATCATACTGGCCATGGTCTCCACGACAGCAGCGAAAGAAGACTCGTCGCTCTCAAGTATGGTGGGTGGACGCTCGGGTAGCAGAGAGGTGAGTGGCTCAACCGATAAGGGCACAGTAGTGGTGGTGGTAGTGGTAGACGTGGTGGGCGTAGGCTCAGCAAGTGTACTCCCGACACTGGCAGAAGTGGGGACAGAAGTGTCGGGAGCGGTAGAAAGTGCAGGCTCAGGCTGAGGGAACACAGGGTCAGCTGGCGGTGCAGGGTGTGCAGGTGGTGCAGGTGGTGCAGGCTCAGCTCCCTCGGCCTCTAGCACGTAGACGGCGGGGATCAGGAGATCCATCGCCGGAAGCCAATCATCGTGTGCTGGTCCTATGTGTGTCCGAGCGGGGCTCGGAAGGATCATGTAGTCAGCACCGTACGGACCGTGCAACCAAACCCAGTGCCGCTGGCCGTGCGGACGAAGCATCTTCATCCGGGCCATGACGTCTATCGATAGTGTAGTAGGGCCCGGGGCTCGTCGCATGTCAGCCGGAAGGTCCTCGCCGGTCATCAGGGCTAGCAGGGTGATCAGGCCACCGCAACATATCGGAGAGGAAGCGCCCACCGATACGATGATGCGGTCCAAAAACCAGCTAGTGACGTCAATCTCAACAGCGGGGACCAACGTAACTCCATCCATATCTAGAACTCTGGGGCGAGTCATCGCGTAGAGCATATAGAGCTCAGGCGTAGACATCGTCACAGGCTCATACCTCGCCAGAAAGGTGGTCGCCATAAGGCGCTGTGCTATGCGGAGGCAGGGGTGGACTATGGCCGAGGCCTTGGCCCTACTAGGGTCAAAGACCTGAGGTAAACCTGTGATCATGGCCCAGAAGGCATGTGAATCGAAGGATGGGGGAGGGATGTGTGTGGGGGCGTAGGCTCGGTCGTGTGTGGGGACAGCGGGCCACTGAAAGAATGCCCTAAGCATATCGAGAGTGATCTGACACTCTCGATCCATAAGTTGGAAGGAGCATCCCTCAGCGGTCCGGGCGATCGAGCTGAGCACCTCGAGTGTCGGACGGACGTAGGTGTCCGTCGACACGGAAAGAAAATCTCGCCAACCCATGTTGTCGTACAACGTGAGCATCCCCTCGAGTACCCCCAGGCGGTCTAAGTCAGCAAGGTGTGCAAACCTGGAGGACACTATCGAGCGTTGGGTGATACGCTCAAAAGCGACGCGATGTGCGTCGTCTCAGAACGTAATACCCAGCGGCCCGACAATAGGAGCCGGTGGTGGCTGTGGGTGTGGGGGCTCGGCTGGAAGTGGCTGTGGGTGGACTGGATCGGCAGGCTGTGGCTGTGTGGGGTGAGGTGGTGTAGGCGGAGGAGAGTCCTCCATCTCGTGGGAGGGGCCGGGCTCATCCGACCGCTTCCGCTTGGCGGAAGCTCTCCAAGTGCGTGGCCGTGTTCGGAGCGGCATGTGTGCCCCGAGTGCTCACCCAACAAGTAAAACGTGTGGCGTGCCAAAATAAATGGAACGATGGTACCTGAACATGCCGCTAGAGCAAATCAGCGGATGCGTGCGAAGACGCCTACTCCACAAGGCCAGAAGCGTGCCCCGGAAGCTCCCCTAAGCTCCCCTAAGCTCCCCAAGATTGCCTACACATCAAACAACGATATCAAAGTGCAAAATTCAAAATACATGGGGGGTTAGGGGTATAATAGATAGATAATGAAATTAATTTGGGGTAGGGGCTCGATAAGTGCACGGATCATCAAAAAATAGGAGAAAATGGAGAAATGGGGCGAAATCGGGGTTACCGGAGGATGGCCGGCGGCGAGGGAGTCGCCGGCGGTGAGGGTGGTCGGCGGTCGACGTCGGCCGGTGATGGCTCGGCGGTCAAACCGGTGGACACGGCGGTCGGGCGAGTGAAAGGCGGCAGCGGGCGGGCGAGGGTCGAACGGGCGCGGGTTCGGGCGATCGAGAATTTTGATGCTTCGTATTCCGCGCCGAGCCCGCGTCTGCTTATATAGGATTAGTTACGACTCGGCCGAGTGACTATGTTACTCGGCCGAGTGATCGTAATGAAATTATTTTAAAAACTCCTCGCCGCTTACGACTCGGCCGAGTGGCTTTGCCACCCTCGACAGAGTGGAAAAAGTCCATTCGGCCGAGTGGCACAAGCTACTCGGCAATTTTCGCCCTAGGAGCGTATCAGTTTCACTCGGCCGAGTGAATATATATACTCGGCCGAGTGGCAATTTATACTGAAATCGAAAAAAGAACATAGAGTTGGGTGCAGCAGACTTCCCTCGTTGGTGCGCCACTCGGGCGGACGACGTTAGTGGCTCGGCCGAGTGGCTAAGGTACTCGGCCGAGTGAGGCCCTGTTTTCTGCTGTGATGCTCCGTTTTGGCTCTATTCTCTGTTTTTCTTTCTCCAGTTGATTTCTTTCTTCTCCTAAGCCTCGAGCGCGTTCCTGGAGCACTCTTCTTCGCCTTAGTCGTCCTCTATACGATAGATATCCCGTTCTCCTCTCCTGTCAAAGAAAATAGGACCCGTTGTCAAAAATTTTCGGGCGAACGACTAAAAACCACTAATAAAGTCTAAAACAAAAAACAAAAACAAAAAAAAACAAAAACACGATAACCGTCGGGTTGCCTCATGACAAGCGCTCGTTTAAGGTCTTGAGCTCGACCCCTATTGATTTTCAATTAACGCTTGATGTTGGGTGCATACGAGATGCACCCGTCGAACTTGCTTGGAAGACCACTCGGATTTGGATCATGGTGGGGTGTGGTCTTCCTCAGCGCCCCTTCGTCATAGGCAATGTTGGGGGGTGGGTCCCCCAAGCTAGAGCTTGCTCCGGTCTTCCTCTTTGTCGGTGACACCGATTGTAGTATCGGTGGAGCTTTCTTTGGAGTCCTCAACTTCGAGAGCTTGCAGATCTCCCGTATTCTTACGACATCAGCATCGCCATCATCAATTGCCATGGAGATATCGGGGGAGTGCTCCATCTTCTCTTCTTCGGCCAAGTCTAGGCCTTCTTTGAAGCTATCTTCGTGGGGTGCGCCGATGGAATGGGGGATCGCCTCTTCAATGACCTCATCAAGGAGGTCCATGTAATCTAGCTCTTCGTGATACGACATGTGCTTCATTGCCTTCGGTATATGAAGCTCCACTTCGATGTTGCCGACGTTCAAGGTAAGGGTCCCCTCCCGCACATCGACGATGACACCGGCGGTGGCGAGGAATGGGCGTCCGAATATGAGTGATGTATCGCCCTCCTCCTTGATGTCCATTATCACGAAATCGCATGGCAAACATATGCCCCCCGGAACTTGGAGTGGGATGTCCTCCGCTATCCCAACCGGTCTTGTAATCCTCCCGTCCGCTAGTTGAATCCGCATGTCGGTAGGTTTCAAATCGTGCCGGTATTCAACCTCCGAAACATGGAGAGGGGCATGAGGCTAACACTAGCCCCCAAGTCTACTAATGCCTTTTGTAGGGGGACGCCGCCTAGAGTGCAAGGAATCCGGAAACTCCCTGGATCTTTAAGCTTGGCGGGCTCCTTTTCCCTCTTTGTGAACCAAGTCCCTTCCTCCGCGAGCATTATCTTCTCCTTCCTCTTCCTTCCCGTGATCAAGTCTTTTAAGAACTTGGCATAAGATGGGATTTCCACTAAAGCGTCGAGGAAGGGGATATTGAGGCGCACCCCTCTCAAATACTCGAGAAACTTGGCTAGCCGTTTCTCCATCTTGGCTCTCGCTAGCCGTTGAGGGAAGGGCACCGGTGGCATAAATCGGCGCTCATCGATAAGCTCCTCCGTTCTAGATTTCACTTCTCCTCGCAACTCCTTTTCTTTCTCAACTTCAATTGCCGGCTAACTTTCTTGTAGAATCTCCACCACGGGCTCCTTGACTTGATTCATGGGGGGAGTGGTATCCTTCCCTCCTCTTGTAGTAACCGCAACGACCGCATTAATATGGCTGGTGTTGCCCCGTGGATTCTGCTCGGGTTGAGCCGGCAATTGTTGATTGTTTTTATTAAGCAACGCCAGTTGCTCCCCGATTTGAGCTACGACGTTGGCGAGAGAATCTTGTCCCGCCTTCAATGTGGCATTGATCTTTCGTTGTTCTGCCATAAACTCATCCACCTTTGCTTCAAAATCTGAGCGTTGTTGAGCTTGCGGTGGGTTGGGATTTCTCCACCCTTGATTGTACCCGGGCGGCCTATAAGGTCCCACTTGTTGCCTCGGTGGGAAATTTTGTTGCGGTGGCCCCCTCTGTGGATAATTCGGTTGTGGTGGTGGTGGAGCTCGAGCTTGAGGAGGTTGTTGTGGTGGGGGGTTCAATGCTCCATCATTATTGGCATATGAGAAACCCGGATGGTTTCTAGCGGCCGGATTGGCCCAATATCCAAAATTCCCCGCGACGTATTGAACTTGCTCCAAAGCTCCTTCTCCTTGCTCTCCTCCTGCATATATGGATTGGGATTGGTCTTGCCAATCGCTCATATGATTTGTCGGCATGGATGTAGAAGGGGCTCCTTGAGGCTCCGTAATGAATTTCTCTAATCTCTCCACAACCTTGTGGAGAGAATCAAACTTGCTAGAAAGCTCCGCCACGGCCTTGGCCTCATAGATACTTGTGGGCTTCAAGGAGGATGAAGAATGTCCTCGCTCGTCCCCCCATTGTTGGTTGTTCAAGGCCATCTCCTTAAGCAAGGCCGTAGCTTCATCGGGAGTCTTCGACAAAATGGCTCCATTTGCCGTGGCATCAATAATCTGCTTCGTCCCCGGTTGGAGTCCATTGTAAAAGTTATGGACAAGCTCCCAATCCTCAATGCTAAGATGAGGGCACTGATGTTGCAAGTCCTTGAAGCACTCCCATGCTTCGTAGAGAGTCTCTTGAGGTCCTTGCTTGAAGGACATGAGAGCACTTCTAATCTTCACCGTCTTGGAGGGCGGGTAAAATTTGTCGACGAATGCACTCGCCAACTCATCCCAAGTGGTGAAGATTCCTTCAGCTTGCGTCCTCAACCAATATAATGCCTTGTCCTTTAGTGTGAAAGGGAAGAGGCGCAGTCTGATAGCATCCACAGATACGCCCGGCATTTGGAAGGTGGCGCACTTTGATAGGAAGAGCTGGATGTGGTAGTGAGGGTTTTCATGGGAGTTCCCATGAAAAGGATCTTGTTGCATAAGGACCACCAATCCGGTCTTCAACTCAAAATTCTTGTCGACCGCCAACTCCGGCCTGGCTATGGACGAGGTCGTGGAAGAAGTCTTAGGCCGAAGCCTATCTCTTATGGAAATAATCCTCGCCATTCGCGCTGCTAATTCTTCTGGGGTCTCATGATGGGTCATAAAATTTCCTTCCGTATCGGGTCTCCTCTCCGCTCGGATCCTCCTCAATGTATGCTCGATCTCCGGATCGTATAGTATCTCTTCGGGGTTCGTCGAGGATCTCGTGTACATGCAAGGGAAAACAGAGTTTCAAAGAAATAGTTAGCACAACGGAAGGGTAAAATAAAAATAGAAATAATAGAACAAAAAGAAAAATAGCTAGGTTATAGGAATCAAACACTATTGTCTCCCCGGCAACGGCGCCAAAAACTTGATCGTGCCCCGGATACACGTCCCGGAGCGACGACGATCGTAGTCTTACCGCAAGCGCACGGTGTAGCAGCAAGCGGGTATCGAACACAGGGAGGCCTAATAACAATGTCTTCTTCGAATCACCTGGCTATAGGGGAAGTCGGGAGAATGTTCGCAATGTGCGGTCACAGTCGTTTAAATGTATAAAGGGATTAACAAATTAATAAAGACGCTTAGGGGATAGGGAATCCCCGCCACTTGATGTATCTCATCATTATGACTCGTAGGTTTCACAATTGCTAGACTTGAAATTTGGGTGAACTAGTTGCAACTAAATGTGGAACCGAGCTCACGCTCTCGCGCTATTGCCGGTCTATAGCCAACCTAGGGTAGGGTCCAATCTCTTGCAAACCCTAACCTAGGCAAACTAGCGTGAAGAAAAACATCATCGTTCAATCGTATCTCGAGCCCACTCTCGTGCAAACTCGAGCTACGACCAAGGTTGGGATAGTTCCTACCCATCAAATCTCTTGCAAACTGGTATTGGTATAGAATTGCAATCGAAAAACCCTAGTTTCGGTCCAATCTCTTGCAAACCGATTCCGGAGGAATTCAATTGCAACCCAATTCGAATATCTAGGGTTTCCTATCGAATTGGGATCCAATCTCTTGCAAATCCCAATCGATATGAATCCCTAGCTATTCGTATTATAGCAATCCCAACCTAACCCTACTCAATCCTAGCAATAGTTTCACCAATTCATCACAATTTCGAAATTGGGCTCGTAGGGTTCATCCCTACGCCCTAAGACGATGAACTACTCACAATTCATAATAGAATGCAATAGAAATTCACAAATAAAATTAATGGAATTCATAGCAATATTCAAAATATCAACAAAAATTGAGTTTTTGAGGGAGAGAAATACAAACCAATGAAGAACAAGATAGCATCCAACAAAATCTCACTTTTCTCTCCTCCCTTAAAGCTAAATCTAATCCCTAAAAAGTTAATCTAAAAAGCTGCAAAAAGTTCTGAAAAAGCTCTCTAAAACTAGGTTAAAAACTGGGGTTAAATACCCCCCAAAATCGCCCAAAAACCCCGGACGAAAATGCCCCTGCGCAGCCTCAAATCCGTAGTTTCCGCTACAGGCAGCGCGGCTCACTCGGCCGAGTGACAAATGTCACTCGGCCGAGTGACGAACCCTGTACAAAAACAGAGAGTTGGGGGTCTCGGGGGTCGTCTCCTCGGAGGTCACTCGGGCGGACAGCCTTCAGTCACTCGGGCGGACGGCGGTTGTCACTCGGGCGGACCGTCTTTCTCCACTCGGCCGAGTCAGTCATCGGGACTGACAGACGAAAAAAAACAGAGAGTTCGGTCTCTTTTGTTGCCGTCGTCTTGGCTCCACTCGGGCGATGGGTGACTCGGTGCTCGGCCGAGTGGCATGGTGTTGCTCGGCCGAGTGCACGCTGATATTGCTCTGTTGCGTGTCCGATCTGGCCGGCCGAGCGGGCTTCCTATGGTCGGCCGAGTGACTCCTTCACTCGGCCGAGTGAAGTGCTAAAAATGCCCAAACTTCATATTTTCGCCTCCTCGTCGCTCCTACGATGTTCTTTCTCCTTCTACTCCTCTCCAATAGCAAAATACCCCTCAAGAGAGTCGTCGGTGACACTCCGGAGTGGGTGCATCTCAGAATCACTCCAAATCGCTCCAAATCTCCAGAAATACGACAAAAACAACAAATCATGAAAAGCATCGCAATATTGTCGAATAAACGTGAAAAACACGATTTGAGCGATCAAAATGGCATGCAAACATGCAGAAAAAAGGTGTAAAATACGGAGTGATCACCCTCCGGGTATCCCCCCGAATTTGACGTCGATCAGTTTTGGTTCTGCCTCACCCTTCACCCTGACTATCCCCGAGGTAAGGCCAAGGCCTCCTCCATCATTCACCCCATCTTCCGTCTGGCCCACCGACTCATTTCTTCCACGTTTTTCCCCAGGGATGAGTCAGGTACCGTGACCATCTCTGATCTCTTCATTCTTTGGGCCATGACATTTCCCTTCGTTCGGGGCGATGACGGTATTTCTTTTAGGGCCCCTACCGTTCTCGTCCATGTCGGTGCTTGGCTTGTTTCCAAGCTTTTGGAGATTAGCCATGCCAGCAAGGGCAAGCTTTGTTGCGGGGGCCTTATCACGATCATAGCTTCTGCTCCCCAATTTAACATTGTCATCCCCCGAGATCTTCCCACTACCGCAGGACCCTCAGGTCTAGATCTCGACGTCCTGCGGCATATTCACATGATTAAGCCCCGCCCCGATGGCCGCTTCACCTTCCATTACGGACACCCCCCATCTCCCTATACCATTCTACCCAACCCGCTCGCATGACTATTGCTTTGGCGGCAGATTGGACATTTCCTCCCGATCCCGAGTTTATGGAGGGGCTCCGTCTTCCCTTCATTCCCCAGGGCGCTCCGAGACCACCTTCCCCTGTCGCCCACTTAGGCGTGCAGGACATCCCTGCGTCCCGCGGAGATTCCGGGGCTGGTCCTAGTCATACCATCCCGGCTTCTGTCCTGATTACCACCATCGCCAGCCCTCCAGTCCGCACTACCTCCTCCTCCTCCTTTCGTCGAGCCACTTCCGCTCGTCTCGCTCTCGAGACTGAGCTGGCTTCGCTTCGTGTTGTCGTCTCGTCCTCCACCTCCTCGGACCCATCCCCTTCGATTTTCTCTCACCCACGCTTCCTCGCACTTGAGAGGGACATGGCCACCATCCTCCGCATTCTCACTCACGTCCACGGACCACCCCCTCCCACACCACACCCCTCACCCCCACCTTCACCACCTCGACGATTTTCACCTCCCCCATCACATTCTTCACCTCCACCATCCCCCCTAGGCGACCGCCCCCTCCTATCACTACTTCCATCCCCACTACCTCATCTACTCCCACAGTTTCCATTCCCTCCATTGTCGCCCCCACAGCTCCACCACCCTCCACTTCCGTCACTCCATATGTGCGCCGCAAGAAATTGCAGGTGCATTCTCGATCACTTCCCCCACCATCCTCACCCACCCCCATTCCCCCTTCATCCTCACCTACCCCCGTACCTCAACCACCCACCACCACAGTGGTCGCCATTTCACTCCCACTCACCGTCATCACTCCCACACCACCCATCGTCCACACTTCCTCCACACCCACCGATCCATCACCTCGACCACTTTCTCCACTTCTCCGCACACCAGTCACCTCACCCACCCACACTGCATCCCCCACATCTTCCACCGAGGAGGACGAGGATGATTCCTCTCCTGCTTTTTGATTTCACTTTGTTTTTTGACCTCCCCCTTGCATATCTCTACATTTTCATGATCACATCATATCGCTAGCACTGTCACGTCTAGCTTGGGGGAAGTCAATTTTTTTGTGTGCTGTCGTGTGATGTTTTTTGTGTGTGCTTGTTATATATGTTGTGTCGTGTAATTTTCTATTTTTATTTTCTGTTTATATGTCGTGTGGTGTGATTTTTATTTTTATTCTTCTTTTCATTTCCGTTTGTGTGATTTTCTTGTCTTTCGTGTCTTTTTGTGTTTGTGCGTATCCCCCCCCATATTCATTGCCCTCCCGTATTTAGTTCTATTGCATTGAGGGCAATGCAAGTTTCAGCTTGGGGGAGTCGCACTTCGTGCGTCATTTATCTCTTTTTCTTCGTTTCTTGAGTCGTTTTCCATCGTGTTTTTCTTTTTCTTTTCTTCTTTTTATCTCTTTCTCCTAGAGATGAACCCTATGATGAATCGCCACAAAAATCACACACACACCTAGCATGGCTTCGATAATCACATTCACCAACCCTAGGAAGTCGAGTCCTCTTGCATTTCATGCATTGTGGGTCCACTTAGCCTTATTGTGAGTCGTGTGTCGTGACTAGAGTTTGGTGTGCTTCTACTTTGTGATTGTGTTTTATATACCTGTCCAGGAATGACCCCTAGATTATCATGCTTCGATTTGAATATGCGGTATTTGCCTCTCTTATCTGCTTCTGTATGTGTGAATATACATATATCATATGCTGCATTTCGCATGTGTCGGGATTCCACAGTTAGGACTAGGATAGCCCGTTTTAGCCTATGCTCTGATTAGCGAGACATTTCCCTTGCCCAAGTGTTTAGAATCCGATTTCTTTTTTATTTTACTTGGTGCAAATCCCCTCGTCGTGTATCGTTCTCCTACTTGGGAGACCACACACGTGTATATATCCCAAAATCCAAAAATCCAAAAAAAAGAGAGAAAAGAAAAAACCCAAAAAAAGGAGAAAGAAAAGAAAAGAAAAAATAAAAATATATGTATAGCCAAAAAGCAAAAAAAAAATACAAATACCCAAAACCCAAAAAATGTGTGTGAATATTTTTCCTATCTACCGAGAATAAAGGGAAGGGGAGAATTTGCACCGAGTGTTCTACTCCATATCATCTCAACCCACATCGCTTTCGAAAACACTTGGAATAGGGAGTTTCTAGCTATTACCTAGGCGATAGTGTAGTGATGCCCGAGTCCCTAGCTGTGGAGTCCCTGACACATGATGTGTTTCTATTCTCATACTCTTCTCATGCATGCTTGAGCTATATATTTAACGCTTATTCTGAATCGAATCGATATTTTGGTCATTTCTTGGATTAGTGTATATGGAGTTTATAGCACAATGTAGATAGCGACACCGTCTGCTAGCACACGACCACGCTCACTCGCGCTTCACCGCGTGGGCCCACAGTACTTGTCCGGACTCGTATTCCTTGGTTTAGTGATGTGATTTGGCGTTTGCTTGCTTGGTGTGTCGTTTTTGATTTTGTTGGCCCTGACGGGCGATTTAGGATTTAGAGTTCTCTTTTTCTCTCTTTCCTCTATTTTCTCCCTCCGAGCTCCTACTCTCACTCGCCTTCCTCGAGAACGAGGAAGGGTTCAGCTTGGGGGATTTTGACGTGCGTTTATATTTCATATATTCACGCACGTTTTCTTTTGTGTTTTTCCGTTATTTTCCACCGTCTCGTACCCGTTTTCTCGTATTTTCTTGTTTTCTTTCACTTCTCTGTGTTTTTAAGTATTTGCAGGAGTTTGCCAGCGTAGGGGATGTTTAACAACGATATCATAAGTCCCCGGAGCAACGGGAGGAGTCACGTGTGATCCAGGGGGTCATATGACGAAGATCTCTATCTTTCAGCCCCCACCCGATCGGTTGGACACAGCCAATCGATCGGGTGATGCACGCATGCACGACCCGGTCAGCCGCTGAAGCAACAAAAGTGTCAACTGACCGGGTCGCTGACCGGTTCAACCGACTGTTCTCTCTGGAAATTGGAGCTGAAAACTCAACCGATCGGGTGATCTTCACCCGATCGGTTCACCTGTAGCCGTTTCCCCGAAGAAGATGACCCGGAGAGCTCACCCAACGGCCGGCTAACCATGCCAAAATGTCGCAAGTCTCGGCCTTTTTGGGCAACAATTCCAACCGATCGGTTGATTTGTCAACTGATCGGTTCACCCGATGAGCTCAAGATCCAAACGACGAGCAGCTTCCATCAACCGACCGTGTCGTCTGACCGGGTGAAATGCTGAAGATTGCTGCTGAAGTTCGCAGCAGATCACCCGATCGGGTGATTCTTCACCCAATCGGGTGATGCTGTTTTCTATAAATAGAGACCCTAGGTTTCCAGAAACGGGAGAGTTGTTATTTTTTGCTGTTTTTCTCTCTCTTGACGGCTGTAATTTTCTAGATATTTGTAAGTTGTCTGATCTTTACCAAACTTTAATATAGTGTTATTTGCATTGCTCTTACAACTTTTCAATCACCTGATCATGCTTTTAACAGTCGATTTTGATTTAGATTGCTTTTTAGTAAATACATGTGTGTAGTTCCCTAATCTGGGATTTTGGTGAAAACTCCTTCGTGGGTTCTCCCCGATGCGTCCATAGGACTAGAAAATCGATAGGGATTAGGAATCTATCGGTTACGTGGGGTGTTTCATTTTCATCGGCGGGAAAAAGACCGCCTTTGACCGTTGGGCCAAGGGGGAATAAACTTGGCGGTTGACTCCATAGCCATAGTTCACGCCCTTAGCGTAGACGTCGAATCCTAGCGCACGGGAGCGGCAGGATGAGACGTTGGGAGTTATCGTTGCGAGCTTAGTGCTCCCAGAGTCGATCAGTGTTAATGGACATGGGAATGCCCACTGACCGAACCCGGGTAGTCCGGCGTATCATCCTGGGCACCGACCGGAATATCGGGCCCATAGGATGCCGGTATCACTCTTAGAGGCAACGTCTCACCATTAGACCCTAATTTCGATCGTTATCCTACCCGTAGGCCGTATTGGCGAGAATCGCACGATGGGGTGGAAACCGAAGTCCCGGGTTTCCCTTCATATTGTTTATCCCTCGCATTCTATCTTTCGTGACAACCCATCTACCGATTTGGGCTAGCTCACCCATGGGGTGAATCTGGTCCTTCCTGACATAAGCACAACCACGCCTCCCTAAGTTTGACCCCCAAGCCACAATACAACACCGTGCGCTTGCGGTTATAAATATTTAAATCTCACGCCCCCAATCATATATTGCACACATCTACACGCACAACGCGGGGACGCCAGCCCCTCAAGTTAAACGACTCCGAAAAATTACGAAAACATAGCCACGGGTTCGTATCGTCACAAGTATCGTGACTATGAGATCCATTTCGTAATCTGAGCTACAGAGATATGAGTTTTGGGCCAAAACGTTTAGGATGCGGGTTTGCGGGCTCTCTATTGATTTGACTTCGGAAAATTACAAAATTAATGTGGAAAGTACTAAATGATCTTAGAATGATACTGTAGAAGTTTGAAATCATTTTGATAACATTTATATGGAAAAATAATTGTTACAGCTATAACATTAATAATAGAGTTTAAATAATTATAAAATCATTTAGAGGTTTAGGATGGCACTCGTATACCCTAAAATAGGCTGTAACTATATTGGTTCTACAAATCATTTTTTATAAATGATTTAGAAACTATATTTATTTAAAACGCCTGATCAACCATTACAAAATACTTTCAATTTAAGAAAATACGTAGAAAATGGGTATTGCTGAATACGGGTCATCACAGCAGGTGCCATCCCTGTTTCGGTATCATACTTATGTGGTTAACTCATTGACATGAGTATTGTCGGGACCACACTGACTGTGTCTGTGATGAATACCACAGTTATTGTCTCTTCGTCAAAACTATGTCGCTTAGTCAAGCCTAGGGTATGGTCAAATGTCTACCCTACTAGCTTGAACTTGGTTAGTCTCTATCGATCTTTAGTTAAATAATGTTGGACTACTTTCAACATACTCTGGCCAGAGTTTTCACTAAAGCTCGAACTAACACTACAACACTAACTCCCCTTGACTGGGAGAGACGAATCCTATCTTGGTCATTACTCTCCTCGCACGCTTCAAATGTCACCCAACCAAAAACCCTTCAACGGGGATTTCCCGAGACTAGATCAGTGATCTAAGTGACACCATTCACGCACAGGTTCGTACAATGACCTCAAGTTAAAAGACCAACTTACCTATCGTCACTAAGAGTTATCATTGACAGATCATAACCATATGATAACTCTTGTTGGGTCGTTCAGTGAACTCATTCTCCAATGAGCACCTGTGTCTCGTCTTCGACTTCGCCAAGTCAAATGACCATGAGATCATCATCACCATTACATGATGAAGACTAAGACACAGTGGTCTATCTGATGTTTCGATATCCTTTTCTCGAAATATCTACGACCACGAACATTTTTAGACCTATGCTACAATCGGTCAAACACTTCTCCATGATCGAGATTTCCATCTTGATACATGTTTGACCTCGCATTAAGCCTCAGGACTATACCTAAGTTCTAATGAAGACTACATTATTATTAACTTTGGTAAATTCTTACCAAACAGCTTACTGTTATTTTGAACAAGATGTTTGTACACTTACATAGAGATAAACTGCCTCGAGTTCGAGGGCATACCTTTCTTCCAACATCTTTCACTTGCACTCAGGCCCATTAAGTCTCTCCAGAATTTATGTGGCAGAGCCTTCGCGAGTGAATCTACTAAACTGTCTTTAGTTATAGACTTAAGGAGTTTTCTAAGTTCATTTTAGACCACATATTTGAATCTCATCCAAATAATTTCCTTGGTCTCTTGGAATCCATAATTAATGTCTTGCCTGGATCTCATCCAGCTCATCGTACCTTACGAGAATAATCCACATAAGTTACTGGTCATTTAGATGGTTTATAATCATTTCTGATAAAGTGTCAAACTCTTTGACCACTTTGTCAAACCATATGTCCCGTCTTCTTGATGCCTCGCATGCCTTTTATTCGCTCCCACTGACCTTGAAAACTCTCTGGCCAATTTATACAAGTTCATTCTTCTGAATCATATTTAGAAAACAGACTATACATGAATGCTCCAGTTTTCATGGTCATCATGTGCATTTACATCGAGTTCGGTCCGAGTAGATCTGTACACATCTGCTGGCGAGAAAGTTTCATCATAATCCATTTATATGAGTTAGGATGATAACCATTCTCAACCAACATAAGTTGTACTTCACTATTTTCTTTTTGCACCAATCTTCTGACTTGAAGATTTTCTTGCACCCAATAAGAAACACTTTCTTTGGACACGTAAACTGAAGTCCATACTTTATTTACGTTCATGGACCTTCTTCGAATTGCATCAATTTTATTAATTAGAGTCCCTACTCTAAATGACATTCTGGAAGTAGACTAAGTCATCATCAACTATGATGTTTTACTCGACTTATCATCTCACGAGACTCGAGTATCCTTGTGACTTCCTAACAATTAATTTGAGGAATATTATTATTTATAAGGTTCTACATAACCTTATCAAATACCTATGCATTATTATCTAGGTTTTAACCCAGAACGAGGATTGTAACTCAGTGTCATTAGCCATGTATCGCAGTAAGTCTAACAGAGTACGATTTATGCCCTCTAACACGCCGATGTGTTAAAAGACTTGACCTGAGAGAAAATCTCATGTTCTTTTAGTTACGCAAGAATTACATAACTAATTATTCAACTCTTCGATCCGATCAAATCAGTTCAAATACTTCTGTATTGTGTTCTCTATTTTATCAGACTTGTGTTTCATCAAGAATACGTGTCATAATAAAATAAGAATTCCTTATCTTGGCTTATTTAGACTTGGGTCCAGGTACATCCAAATGTACGAGACTACGAGTTCACCAACTCATTCTTCCACTGTCTTACAGAATGAATTTCGGCCATCATACCTTTGAGACAAGATTCACAAGTGTCTTTCGACTCATAATACGAGAGGTCAGACCCCTGTTTTTGTGACTTGTGAATCTTAGTCTCTTCGGTACAGCCTAGTCTTATTTTACCGTATAAGATTTGCTACTAACTTGTGTATTCATGTATTAACTCTTAATACAACATTGTTATACATTATAATCACATCAAAACATTTCTTCTAAAGTAATGTGACGACATTCTCCAGGTGTGATATAAGTTCCATATCGCCTAAAGACAACTTTTGTTCATTAGCCAATATGTGAGACTATCTTTATATAACATTTATTCTGAAATTTTAGACATCAAACATGTCGTATTTTCAGTTCCTCCTACTATGCCTTGTCTTATGATAAACCAAATATTCTTTCTCAATGAATTGTCATTAGTGCATTCTCCTTTCTAAATTATATTTAGACATTTCATATCCTAACATAAATATTAGCTGTACAAGCATCACATGCATCCAAACACTCGAGTTTTACAACCTTGAGGAGACTCAACAAGTTTCTTGTCTCAAGATCTAATTTGGATACATTGGCGTGTACCGCTCTTACACTCATCTTCGAGTTAAATAGTTTGATCAAAGTTTCAAGCCTTGCGGATTGAAACTGTTTTCCATACGACCTTGAGGAGACTTAACAAGTTATATGGTGAAACTGCTTTAAACATCAGTATGTTTAAGCTGCCCATGTTCATATGGGCGAGTGTTAAGTAGGGTGCTTTTATTGTGTTAGATTTTAGAGCTTAAGGAAATATTTGTCCTTAACTCGGTATTAGGAAGGACATTTTAACATCAATGAGAATATAGTTTGGTTTATCAAATATTCCTTAACTAATCATTTTGTCCAGTTGACTTATTACTTTTAAGGATATTATAATGTTGGATTCCACCCAGTAAAACATAGAATATCCCTAGTTTAGCATGTGTTCATGATTTTTAAATATAGTTAAAATGGTTTTTATTCAACTATATCCTCCCACTATTTCTACTATCATCTTTAGCCATATGGATGAATGAATATAGTTATTTAATAGGATAGGGACCCAACCACCCTGAGCTTCACAATCTTGAGGAGACTTAACTAGTTGATCGACTCTGCAGTTGGTAGATAAACTCATTATCAATCACATCACATGTGACTCCCTATTGGTTTTTACCCCTAGTCACGTATGATCTTGAGGAGACTCAATAAACCATAATAACTAGTCAAGTCGAACCCGTGTTTTCAAAGTCTAATATTAACTTACACCGATACTCGAGGAGACCCGACTCATCGGTTTGGGTTAATACCAGAATACATCTCATGTATAATGGAGTCGGTTTCTATAAAAGAGCATGTCATAGCTTGAGGAGACTCAACAACTATGACAGGCGTCTTTTAGTCCTCTAATCCAAAAACAAGAAGGGCTACGGCTAACCTTAAAGAAGATTTTTAACGTAATTGACTAGACATAATCGACAATGTCACATAATCATAATTCGCATCCTTGCAGTCCAACGAAACACGGCCAAGGATTTGGCTAGGCCAGGATCACTATCCCAAGTCGAGCTAGGGTGATCCACAACACTAGTCAAAAACACTAGACCGGATCATGGTCCATTGAAGGAAACTTATTATTCATATGTGTCCCGTCGATTAGAAATTGGCTTCATTAAAACTAGTTAATCCTATCAACTAGTTGAATCCTAAAATTCAAAATTATTAGGATTGGTTAATAACTTTTATTAATGTCCTTATCAAGTATAAGGATTATTATGGTGCTATCCTAATCATGTATTAGGCATTTAAAGTTCAAGTTGCAACAATTTAAATCATATCCTTTTGTTCAAAATTATTATTAAAACAATTAAAATAATAATTCGGAAAGGGCTACCCTAAACATGAATTTAATTTGTTGCAACAATTTTTAAATCATAGCATGTCCATAAAAATTATCTTATAATTTTCTGAAAGTTTTTAATGGCTATCCTAATAGTCTTTCTTGCATTTTCATATAATCAATAAAAATTAATATAACCATTATCAACTAAATAATTTAGGTAAGAATAACAAAGCAATTAAAATTTATCCCATAAACTTTTCTTGCTAAACAAGCAACTTAAATTTTATCTCATAATTTTAAGTTACATCAAAAAATTATCACATAATTTTAAAAGAAGATTTTGATTTGCCTCATGTTGACGATGATAGTGTAGATGTTATTTGTGATACTCTTAGTAATGTTAAGATTAATGATTCGAGTATTGAGACTAACAATACTAACGAAATTATTGAAGATGTTCCTAGTGATGCAGGTATACCCAAAGCTTATCCGACTGTTCGCAACCATCCCCATAACCAAATTATTGGAGATATTGGTGTGGGTGTTCGAACGAGGTCGAGGATTGAAGAATTATCTCATTGCGCATTTGTCTCTACCATTGAGCTAAAGAACATCCAAGAAGCTTGTGAAGATAGCTCTTGGATAGTGGCAATGGAAGAAGAACTAATGCAATTCGAGAGAAATGAAGTTTGGGAACTCGTTCCTCTTCCAAGTGGTCACCAAGTCATTGGGACCAAATGGATCTTCAAGAACAAGACGGATGAGAACGAGGTGATCACAAGGAACAAAGCAAGGTTAGTAGCTCAAGGCTACCAGCAAGAGGAAGGTATTGATTTCGAAGAATCTTTTGCCTCCGTAGCTAGATTAGAAGCTATTAGGTTGCTTTTTATCTTTTGCATCCCAAAAGAATTTTAAACTATTTCAAATGGATGTTAAAAGTGCATTTTTAAATGTTTTTGTCAATGAAGAAGTTTATGTTTCACAACCTCCCGGTTTTATTCATGAAAAATTTCCAAATCATGTTTTCAAACTTAAGAAAGCATTGTATGGGTTGAGACAAGCTCCTAGAGCTTGGTATGATCGACTCAAGACCTTTCTTTTGAATTTAGGTTTTAAAATGGGAGAAGTTGATCCTACACTCGTCATTAAAGATTATGAAAATGACATTCTCTTGATTCAAGTTTATGTAGACGATATTATTTATGGTTCTACTAACTTTAATCTTTGTCAAGAATTTTCTAAGTCAATGAAGGATGAATTCGAGATGAGCCACATGGGAGAGCTTACTTATTTCCTTGGACTGCAAATTTGACAAATGGAGAATGGCACCTTTATACATCAGCCAAAGTACACATGGGAGCTTATAAAGCGATTTGGGATGGAATCATCGTCAAGCAAACGGACTCCCATGAGTACTACTACCCACCTTCACAAAGATAAAAACGGAAAAGATGTAGACGTTCGTCTATATCGAGGTATGATCGGTAGCTTGCTTTACTTAACTGCTAGTAGGCCCAATATCATGTTTTCTGTATGCTTGTATACTAGATATCAAGCTAGACCTAAGGAGTCACACTTGATTGCGGTTAAACGAATATTTCGTTATCTCAATCAATATCTAGATTATGGGTTACTTTACCCTAAACCTAGCACATATGAGTTAATCTCATATAGTGATGCTGACTTTGCCGGATGCAAGTCCGACAGGAAAAGTACTAGTGGCTCTTGTCATTTTCTAGGAAATTCCTTAGTTTCTTGGTTTTCTAAGAAACAGAATTCGGTATCATTGTCCACGACTGAAGCGGAATATATTACCGCGAGTCTTGCGTGTGCACAAGTTCTTTGGATGAGACACACTCTTATGGACTATGGTATCAATTGTGATACTTGCCCGATCATGGTTGATAACCAAAGTGCCATATGTCTTTCCAAGAATCCGGTACACCACTTCCGTACCAAACACATAGACGTGAGACACCGTTTTATAAATGACCATGTAGCTAAGAAGGACATCATCTTAGAGTACATTGAAACCCAAAACAAATTGCCGACATCTTCACAAAACCTCTTAAAGAAGATTCATTTGTGAGGTTGCGTGGAGAATTAGGAATTATGTGTGAATCTGAAATCTAGAAGCTCAATATACATGTTATAACACCCTTTTGAGCTCATGTCATCTAGAAGAATTAGCTTCTAGATGACATGAGCTCAAAAGGGTGTTATAACATGTATATTGAGCTTCTAGATTTCAGATTCACACATAATTCCTAATTCTCCACGCAACATCACAAATGAATCTTCTTTAAGAGGTTTTGTGAAGATGTCGGCAATTTGTTTTGGGTTTCAATGTACTCTAAGATGATGTCCTTCTTAGCTACATGGTCATTTATAAAACGGTGTCTCACGTCTATGTGTTTGGTACGGAAGTGGTGTACCGGATTCTTGAAAAGACATATGGCACTTTGGTTATCAACCATGATCGGGCAAGTATCACAATTAATACCATAGTCCATAAGAGTGTGTCTCATCCAAAGAACTTGTGCACATGCAAGACCCGCGGCAATATATTCCGCTTCAGTCGTGGACAATGATACCGAATTCTGTTTCTTAGAAAACCAAGAAACTAAGGAATTTCCTAGAAAATGGCAAGTGCCACTAGTACTTTTCCCGTCGGACTTGCATCCGATAAAGTCGGCATCACTATATGAGATTAACTCATATGTGCTAGGTTTAAGGTAAAGTAACCCATAATCTAGAGATTGATTGAGATAACGAAATATTCGTTTAACCGCAATCAAGTGTGACTCCTTAAGTCTAGTTTTATATCTAGCACACAAGCATACAGAAAACATGATATTGGGCATACTATCAGTTAAGTAAAGCAAGCTACCGATCATACCTCGATATAGACGAACGTCTACATCTTTTCCGTTTTCATCTTTGTGAAGGTGGGTAGTAGTACTCATGGGAGTCCATTTGCTTGACGACGATTCCATCCCGAATCGTTTTATAAGCTCCCATGTGTACTTTGTCTGATGTATGAAGGTGCCATTCTCCATTTGTCAAATTTGCAGTCCAAGGAAATAAGTGAGCTCTCCCATGTGGCTCATCTCGAATTCATCCTTCATTGACTTAGAAAATTCTTGACAAAGATTAAAGTTAGTATAACCAAAAATAATATCGTCTACATAAACTTGAATCAAGAGAATGTCATTTTCATAATCTTTAATGACGAGTGTAGAATCAACTTCTCCCATTTTAAAACCTAAATTCAAAAGAAAGGTCTTGAGTCGATCATACTAAGCTCTAGGAGCTTGTCTCAACCCATACAACGCTTTCTTAAGTTTGAAAACATGATTTGGAAATTTTTCATGAATAAAACCGGGAGGTTGTGAAACATAAACTTCTTCATTGACAAACACATTTAAAAATGCACTTTTAACATCCATTTTAAATAGTTTAAAATTATTATGGGATGCAAAAGATAAAAGCAACCTAATAGCTTCTAATCTAGCTACGGGAGCAAAAGATTCTTCGAAATCAATACCTTCCTCTTGCCGGTAGCCTTGGGCTACTAACCTTGCTTTGTTCCTTGTGATCACCTCGTTCTCATCCGTCTTGTTCTTGAAGATCCATTTGGTCCCAATGACTTGGTGACCACTTGGAAGAGGAACGAGTTCCCAAACTTCGTTTCTCTCAAATTGCATTAGTTCTTCTTCCATTGCCAATATCAAGAGTTATCCTCACAAGCTTCTTGGATGTTCTTTGGCTCAATGGTAGAGACAAATGCGCAATGAGATAATTCTTCAATCCTCGACCTCGTTCGAACACCCACACCAATATCTCCAATAATTTGGTTATGGGGATGGTTGCGAACGGTCGGATAAGCTTTGGGTATACCAGCATCACTAAGAACATCTTCAACAATTTTGTTAGTATTGTTAGTCTCAATACTCGAATCATTAATCTTAACATTACTAAGAGTATCACAAATAACATCTACACTATCATCGTCAACATGAGGAAAATCAAAATCTTCATTAAATGAAACGTGTAGTGACTCCTCAATGGTTGAAGAAGTTTTGTTGTATATCCGGTAGGCTTTGATACGTGTGGAATATCCAACAAAAATTCCTTCATCGGATCTTGGCTCAAATTTATCTAGATTACCGAAAGTGTTCTTGATAAAACATTTTGAACCAAAAACACGAAAATATTTTACTTGAGGCTTTTTGTCATAAAACAACTCAAAACAAGTTTTGTTCGTTCGGGGTCTCACTAGGATCCTATTGAGCACATAACATGCCGTGTGCACCGCTTCTGCCCAAAATTGTAGTCCAAGATGACTATCATGGAGCATAGTGCGTGCACACTCAATAAGAGTCATATTCTCTCTCTACAACACCATTTTTTCGGTGGTGCCCAAGGGAAGGAAAAGTTATGAGTTATCCCGGTGTCATCACAAAACTTAGTAAAAGATTCATTCTCAAATTCTCCTCCATGATCACTATGGATAGTGATAATGGTGGATCCTAAGAGATTCTAAAACTTCTTTGCAAATTTGGTAAACTCTTCATAAGCTTTATTCTTATTAGTTAAGAATGAAACCCAAGTAAATCTAGAAAAGTCGTCAACGACAACTAATCCATAATGAGCATTACCTAAAGAAGCGGTTCTAGTTGGCCCAAACAAATCTAGATGAAGAAGTTCTAAGGGCCTCTTAGAAGTAATCCCTTCTTTAAGCTTAAAAGGTGATTTACTAAGTTTACCTCTTTGACATGAATCACAAAAGTTTTTCTTATTAAAAGCAATTTTAGGAAAACCTTTAACTAGATCATGCTTAGCTAACTTATATAAGTGCTTGAAGTGAACATGACCAAAACGGCGATGCCATAGTAGTTGTTCACTTGTGTTAGCAACTAAGCAATGTTCTACGGTTTTAGGCAAGCTCAAATAATAAATATTTTTACGCCTAATACCAGAAAATAAAACATTTGAATCACAATCAACAATAGTTCACAATCCTTCTCCAAAGTTAACCTTGTAACCTTTGTCACAAAGTTGACTAATGGAAATGAGATTATGACACAAACCACTAACAAGATAAACGTTAGTAATTAAGGGTTTTGAAGGATTACCAACGATACCTACTCCAATGATGGTTCCCTTTTGATTACCTCCAAAAGTGACTGCTGCACCATCCTTGATGCTAATCACTTCGGAGAGCAATGAGGGATCTCCCGTCATATGTTTGGAGCAACCACTATCGAGAATCCATTCTTTCCCTTTAGAGCTAGTTTGACCTTTATAGCTCTTCTTCTTTCTCTTGGGTACCTATATAATATACCATAAGCTCATGGTACCCACAGTTTGTTGGGTCCAAGGGGATTAGCCCTTCGGAAGCCAAGTCTAAGTGGACTTCCGCTTCCCAACATAATTACTATTCCTAATCATGTCATGAAAATAGGAATCAACATAAGCATTCCTATCATTTAGGCTAGTGTTCTTAGGACCCCAAATGGTGTATCTTTTGGGAGTCCTTTTCCTAGTTGCATCCATACTTGATGAATTTCTATGTGGTGCATGCTTCTTAGGAACATGGTTTCTAGCATAAATATGTGGTGGTGGATATGCATTGTACATACGAGAATGATATGTATGCTTAGGAACATGCATGGTGTATGAAGCATATGGATCATGCATGACATGCGGAGGATGAGCATACAAGTAAGAATGATGCGTATGTGCATACGGATGGACAGGAGCACGTACATGAGTATTTCTCATGTGTGGTTGTGTCTGTGTCCGTGGGAGTGGAGCATAAAAGGTGTCATAGTTATCCACTTGTGAAGTAGGAGGTTTCCTATGTGGATGAGTGTTAGTGTACATGTAAGCATGGCCTTGCTTTTGGTTTCCACCCTTAGTGAGTTTCTTGCCAAAAGGAAGAGAAGGTGAAGTGGTGACTTTCTTGGTAGGTTTGCTACCTATAGTGTCTTTGACACCACTTGTGGATGCACCGGAGGAGGGCCTCACAAAGTCTATAGTGACACCACTATAGGAGGTGCGAGCATTGGATGCATTCGCATTCACAAACCCAACACCAACACGATGTGTGGCCGGAAATTGGTTTGCTAGCAAATCATCCAATTGTCCTTTTTCCTTATTGAATCTCATAATATGGGAGGACATGAGCTCATATTTCTCCTTTAGAGAAGAAATGTTGGTATCCAAGGTGGACACCCGTGCTTTGAGCTCGTGCACTTGGGTTTTAAGAGAATCATTCTCTAAACCCAATTGTGTGTGACGTGTGACTAGATCACTATTATCTGTTGGATGTGTTTGATCTAGTTGAGATTTGAGGGTTTTCACCTCATCTCTCAATGTGACATTTTGAGAAGCTAAGTTTGCTTTCTCAAGGGTTAAAGTATCAACAATGGTGTCATTGTTGATAATGCATGGAATGGATGACTTGCTAACATTTGATTTCTTTAAGCTAGTATATCTAAGCATTAAAGATTGATATTTAGCAAATAATTCTTCATTTGTAATACGAAGTTCATCCTTTGTTACCTCGGTTTCATCCGTGTCGGAATCACTCTCATCGGAGAGTGGATCCTCTTGGGTCATGAAGCACATGTGGGCGCTCTCACCCTTCTCATCATCGGAATCACTTGATGAGTCCTCACTTGAGTCATCGAAGGTACCTACGAGTCCTTTCTTCTTGTCTCTCTTTTTCTTGTCGGACTTGTGGTACTTAGGTGCCTTCCACTTCTCTTTGTTCTTTAGCATTGGGCAATCCCTCTTGATGTGCCCTGGCTTATTGCACTTAAAACAAAGAGAGGAAGTAGCATTTGTAGAATCAAAACGTTTGTTGGAGGGAAA
>CM061142.1:619065008-619089094 GCA_030789695.1 Scilla litardierei
CTCTACGTGAAACTGCCACATCTCTCTCCCCTAACGGTTCTCTCTCCCCTAACAGTTCTCTCTCCTATCTTTAACCTCTCTCTTCTTGTTTTCTAGGGGTTTCACTTGTGAAAATTTTATTTTCCTTTTAAAACTTCAAATTTTCAGCTTTTCTTGATTTTGGGTGCTTTCGATCTCTTTTTGGGACTCGATTCTTCTCAAAATTTTCAACTTTCATCCAATTGAGCAGCCGCAGCCACAATCTTGGCGAGGCACCAAGGTTCGATTGGGTTGGATTTCTGAGGACTTTCGGCATTCCCTCTTCGGTATTTACTTTAATCAAGTTATTCTTGATTGATTTTCCTTAAGGAATTTGTGTAGCTGATAATTACTGTTGGAACAAATTTTTGAGGAGATAATGATGAGATTTTTAATTCTTGATCTCATAATATAATAATTTATTTTTTGTTGATTTAATCATGTGATAACGTAGAAATTAAATTGAGCAAGAAGTGTATGTTAGATTTAATTTGAGGATTCTTCCTCTTGTGATACTGAAATCTTGAGCAAAGGACATGATGATTTAATGGAACCGTCGAGAGAAGTGTTTCCCTATGAAATTGATGCCTTACGGCACCCTCGGAGCTTGCGGTAACCCTCGCCGTTGCCCCTATCCCTTGGTGATTTCAGTTTTTACTTTTCCCATGTTAATTGGCCTTGCGGCTTTGTCGCTGCCTTTCTTGTGGCTCTTTGTCGAGAATTGTTTCCGTGGGCAACTCCTACCACGGTTTGTTTCTCTGGCCTCTGTTGTTGGGCCCGTTTTGTTGCCCATGGGTGTTCTATTTGCCCATGGGTGTTCTATTTGCTCCTGGGTGTTCTACTTGACCTGCCCCGTCTGCCATGTGTGCTCTTGTTTGGGCCTTGTCTGGCCTCTGTTTTGGGCCTGATCTGTTAATCCGCATGTTCTGCCAGCCTGTTTTGCTCGTCATGCTACGTTTGGCCCAGTGGGCTTCTGTTTAGGCCTGTCTTTCTCGGCCCAATGCTATTCGTCATGTTTTCCTAAGGCCGTGACATGAACAGTTCCAGAAATCTGATCCCCCAATTGCCCATTTTAATTCCTACATAAATAATTTTAGTTTTGTTTTGTTTCAACTTTAAACGGAAATCATGCAATTAATCTGAACTGATTACTCGATGGATTACTTGGATGAAATTACAAATAGATGAGATGGATACTTGGATGAAATTACAAATAGATGAGATGGATTTGACTCTTGTTCAAGAATGAATTCTACTTTGAGATCGATACTTGATATTGTCCCTTAAATTATTATGGAATTACTTTTAAGCATGTAATTGATTAGAAAACTTTAACTGATATCATATTAGGATGCATATTTAGGTTTGGGGCTATGCTTGGAATGTGATATTGTATCAAATGAACATTGCTCTTATGTGCGAGATATTGTTGGTTATTTGAACTTGTTGGAAACTTAAATAGTTTATCATTAAACTGTTAAAATCATGGACTTTGAGATGATCTATAATGTATAGCACCCCTAACTATGTAGATTAATCATAATGCGACACTTGGACTTGTTGGGAGATTTTATCTCATCTTTATATGATATGATGCATGCTAAAGTAAACCCCACAACAAGAATTTAGAAGTACAACATTTTACAGTTAATAATTATGAACATTCATGACAAATGGCATTAGAAATGTCACTGAACAAAACTCACATTGACACTGAAACTGAAAACCTTAAATAAACACTACACTTGACATTTCAGACTAACTAGGGGTTTTGGGTATTTCATATTAGAGAGAACGCAGAAGCGTCTGAAACAATACTTTTGACTGTATTGGTTGGATCATATTCATTAATTTATTACCCGATCGAGTCCCATTTCTATATTTGTTTGGACGGACCTATATTGTATCCTCAAAGGGATCCAAAGTCTCATAACTGTATCTATTTGGACTTGGCTCGGGTGAGTGCCCCGTGGTACAAGGTGAACTTTTTGGTTACATATCGTACTCTCCAATATGAGACACTGCCTAAGATTGGTATAGCTGTTATAGTCACATGATCAATAACATTGATAACACATAACAACTTGTAATCTTGATTTACATGTCTGCTCTTTAGTCTTGTTATACAGTAGCTTACATGTACATGTACTGCTTTACTTCAATCATGCTTTTATATACTGTTCTTATACCGAATACTTAAATTATTGTAAATCTACTTCTAATCTAACAGCTCTATTGTTTTTGTTGTTCTGTTAGGTGTCGACGTGGAATTTGAGGAAGCTTCAGTCTTTTCTGTGCAGGATGCATTATACGAGTATGTATGTTGGTACATTTTTGCTTTTGCCTATAGTGTTTTCACTGGTGGCTTGCAGGATCTACTTTACATGTAAAACTGTCACGTTTCCGGGAAACGGTACATGACAATTTATTTAAATAGTCCCCACAACAATAGATTAATTGATATCCAATAGAAAACAGATGGAATCGAGTATAAGAGTAGCATGAACACTTCTATCATGAGCATGTACCCAAGACATACATGTGGTAGTCTAGTAGATAATGACACTTCATTAACACTCATTGGGCACTTGTTAAACATATCCTATATACTTTTTTAATTCAGACATTTCGACATTTCTTTACCGTTAAAAACTTCTCAGATACATTTTCTATGCTTCATTAATGCTAATTACACTCAGAGATATGCATCTACTTAGATGTATCTTAGAAACTATTTTAGTGGAAAATGCATCATAGAATTGACTTCATGGAGATTAAATAAATTTAGTTTATTTTGGCATAATAAATTAGATATATTAGACTATGTACAAAGGTAGAGAACCAAGTCATATTCTTTACAAAAACTTATTAAATGTATAACTTTGATTTGAGCATAAACGTAAACATTACATGATATTACTTGTTAGAAATATATCACAAACATGCACATCCCTACATGTACATGTAACGTACTATGCTACTATATAATTATTTATAACAATTCTCAATATTATTAGTATCATTAGTAATTATTAATTAAAATATTATAATAATTTTTATTTCCAAGCCCCGGTATGTGGCCTACGCTGTAGAGATTCGATGTATCACCATTTCATGCATGTGTCGATTTCAAGCATGTGTCGATGCTTCTTAAATTAGGTTTAGACCCTATTGATTTTTAACAAAAAAATAAAAGTAAACCAAACAAAACCGCACAATTTGATCTAAAAAGCATAGTTCACGAGAACCATCATGGTTAAAACTTTGAAAGTTGGGTGGGTTATCATCGAGATACTCTAAGGTTCTGTTAGAGATTATGATTGACTGTACAATGCATCCAGCCTATTGCTGCCTACAAGCCATGCCTAATCTTCACTAAAAACAAGGGGTCATTAGTTCCACAATATATGTTTAACATAACATCGTAGTAATAATAAGCTTAACAATAGCCTACATATATTGTCTTTTCAGCGATATGAAATTAATAACTCATACTAAAATGTAAAATTAGCATCTAATCCAGAGAAATAGAAATCTTCATGGAACCAAGCCTCCTGCTTTTTCTATATTTATAAATAAAAGGTGGATGACTAGTTTGACAGAGAAATAAAAACAAAATTATTAAAGCAAGAGTTATTTGGTACCACAAAGCGTAATGCCCTGGTTGCCAGGAGCTTGCTGATTGAATCTGCAAATACAACCTATTCCTCAATAGATATGAGAAAACAAATACTCCTAAATTACTCTTACTACCCAATCCCGCATATTAAATAATCATGTCGTTCAATTGACACCCTCTAATTTAACCAAGCAAGTAGGCAGTAAAAAAGAAAGTTGTTCTTGAGATAACTTCTGAACAAGATGTCTGTTTACCTAAAAATCAAACAAATTTATCCCTGGTATTTCCACATTTACTAATATCTAGTCCTCGCTGACCAAGTTCTATCATCAGATGATACAAAATTCATAGCAAACCGTTTTCGCCGCAATTCCCAATTGCAGTAACAAAAATACGCACTACGTGCCTGAAGTGTGGCCAATAAAGACATCAATTTTGACCAGGGATCACTTTGACGATATATGTACTTAGTCGTTAACTGGAATATCAAAGATAAAAGAGAAGAAAGAATGCTTACAATACGACTTAAAAGTAAAAATTTAATTCCAAATCAGAATTCAGATATATTGCATTACAATTTTATGATCTCGTTATCACTCTATGTTGAAGATCTCAACAAAACAGACAGGAACCAAGTACATTGCAATGTTTCACAAACTAATGCCACCGAATTACTGAAAAAAGATTGGAACTTTAAGCCAAAAACATCGGAAATGACCGCAATCGGTATATATGTTCAGCCTACCAAGCAGATCAGTCAATTATACAACCAAAATGCCTAAAACCAAGTCAATCAAACTTTACTCACACCTTCAGCTCCCCAAAAAATCAGGCCAGACATCAAAATTCAAATCCAAAGCCACAGATCTACCAAATTCTACTAATTAGCGTCAACATTGCACGGATATAGACGCAGACCTGAAACGTGGCCTTCAGCGGCTCCTCCACTGAAAAACAAACTCCTAATGATCAGGATAAAAAAATACGAAAAAAAATCTATCAAATTCCGCCGAAAAAGGAGGGGTAACCTTCTTCCGTCAGCGCTCTGAGCTGCTTGACCGCGTCCTGGGAGGCGACCGCCATTGCTCACTCCAGCCACGGATCTCGGGGATTTTGAACTGAAAATTGCTAATGTTTAGGGTTAAGGTTAGGGTTAGGGCTTTTAATTCTTAGGTGGGGGAAAAAAGTAGAGGGCGAGGAGTTAAGAAAGGCGTGTGCTTATCGCTCTCTCCTCTCGTGACGTGTAAGCTTTCTCTCTGCTTTTATTTCTTCTTCGGTCTTCTCCAAGGCTTTTCAATGGAGAAGACATAGATTATTTCATATGCGAATAAAACAAAACTATGACGTAATATTTACCTTTTACATAAAAATTCTCTCGTGATTTTGATTTGCGCCTAGGGGCCCGTAAATGTTGGGTGAAAAGTGGAATTTTCCGTTGTTCACATGCAATTCACGCGCAATTCACAACTTTCTCAACTCATTTTCCTTCGGTCTGTTTTTTTTGTTGAGAATTTTGGAAGGAAAGTTCGTCGATATAGATCTGAGATGGCCCCTCGCTAGAGCTCCAATTCTCAAATTTGTAATCCGCAGAAAATACACAAGATTCTGCTGAGAAAGTTGATGATTGGGCCCCACATTCTCTCTCTCTGCTCTTTCGTCCAATCGCATCGGGCATCAAAAAGTTGATGATTGGGCCCCACATTCTCTCTCTCTGCTCTCTGGTCCAATCGCATCGGGCATCAACAATTCTTTTTGTTTTTTTAATTCGGATGGAGACAAGTGCACAGTGCCTCCGTGATTTTTTTGTCGCATTCTCATTTTTTATTCTTTTAAAATTCGACGGAAACACTGTGCACAGTGCCTCCGTGTTTTTAATGTCGCATTCTCTTTTTTTAATTTTTTTATATTTAATGACTATAATTAAATAGTTTAGTTTAATAATTAGTTAAATTATATAGTTTAGTTTAGTAATTAGTAAAACTCGTGAACCCCACATCAAACTTTTTTCGTCTAACTTTCCAACCAACTTTCAACAAAAGAAACACAAAAAAGTTGTGTGGGCCTTAACATAAATTCTCAAAACAACTTTCCAACCAACTTTCCAACAAAAGAAACACAAAATCAAATAATCCTCTTCCACAACCCCTCAACTTTCCACTTGTCACTTTTAACAAAAGAAACAAGCCCTTACTTCCGACAGTCTTAAACGTGAGGGGGGGCATATATGTGAAAATCACGAAAGCGAAATAAGATAATAGTATTAAATTTGACTTGCACCGGGGAGCATGGTCAAGGTGTCAAAGCGGCCCGGGGGCCGGCCGGCCCGCCGGCCTTGCCCGGGTTCTGGGCCGGCCCGTGCACCGGCCCGACCCCGGTGGCCTGTGCCCGGTGGCCCGTGCCCGGCCCCGATGGCCCCGCCCCAGGGCCGGGCCGGGCTGAGGTGCCCGGCCCACGGGCCAGGCCGGCTCAGCCCGGCCCGAGTTTTTGCATGCAAAAAGCCTCTCTGAGGCTTAAAAGGGGGAAAAAGTCTGGCCGGCGGGCCGGGCTGTGCGGGGCTTCTCCCTGCCCGGGCCGGCCAGGGTGTTGGATCGGTCCGACCGGGCCCGGGCCGGGCCGTTTTGACACCTTGAGAGCATGGCCTCCTAATATTCTAATTTGCGTACGGATTTTTTTTGGTTGCATCGGTGGATCAGTGTTGGGCTTTCGAATACCCCCACCATCATGACTCGTCAACGTGTAAATAATAAAGCCGTTGTGGGTCCCACGTTCCGGTACCTGTGGCGGACTAAAGAAACTTGGATTAACAATTGGGTGCTTACTGTTATGTATCTGATCCTTTTGGATCTATAGAAATAAATGTTGGTGGGAAACGCAATCGGTTTGGCGTGGGTGGGGCCCACATCGTATGGTGACGCCACGGTTTACTTTTGTTGTGAACGGTTATAAACCGGAGTTGGTTAAGATTCTGGGCTATCTTAGAGATAGGCTCCATATCAATGTAGCCCATGTTTGTACTCTCCATGTTAGCCTATAAATAAAGGGCTGGAGGTTCCTCCCCCAATAGTTGATTCATAACACGTTATCAGCACGAGCTGCTAAATTTTTCCACAAAATTTTTTTTCGATCTTTGCGAAGGCGAAGGGAGACGGGAGATCCACACACGCGGTGCAAGGCTTCCTCAAACGAGCGACGTCATCCGCGTAGGGCTTCGTTCAACCGTTGCTATATCTGGAGGACGGATATAGAGGTAAACCCCGCTAAAAACGCTGCTTTTATCATACGTATGATTAATCTACCCATAGATCTCGCAAGATCGATATGGGGATTGCTTATCACCTGAAAACGACGAAATTGCTCATCTAAAAACCAAATTCCCCCTCAACCCCATTACGGCGCTCGGCCTTGCAGCCGTCGCGCGAAACGACCTCCCACAAAGGGGGGGTGCGGCCTTGCCGCCGCCGATGCAACCCCCGGAGGGGGGGGTGCAGCCTTGCCGTTGCCGCCGCCGATGCAACCCCCATGAGGGGGGGTGCGGCCTTGCCACCGTCGCGAAGCAAACCCCCCCCCGAAGGGGGGTGCGGGCGTTGCCGTCGCCGCGAAGCGAACCCCCCGAAGGGGGGTGCGGCCGTTGCCGCCGTCGCATCAGACCCCCCGAAGGGGGGGTGCAGCGTTGCCGCCGACGCATCAGAACTCCCCCGAAGGGGGGTGCGGCGTCTCCGCCGTCGCGTTAGAACCCCCCCCCCAAGGGGGGGTACAGCGTCCCCGCCGCCGCGTCAGTCCCCCCCGAAGGGGGGCACGGCTCTTCGCCGCCGTCGAGCCCCCCCTGAAGGGGGGTGCCGCTGCCCCTAGCCCCCCCTAGGGGGCGGCTCCCCTTCTTTCCCGCTGCCCGACGGCAGTCAACGAGGGGCGGCGGCGGCTAACCCTAGCCGTCGCCCCTCAACCCTAGAAGGGGCCCGAAGCCCATTTTCGCAAAAAAACAGACTATGGGCATGAAGCCCGCAGACCATATTTTTTCAAAAAAAATTTTTTTTTTGGTAAAGGGGCAATTTACTACTAAAGGGGGCTAAAAATTGAGTAAAAATGGTGTTTATGGACCCAAAAACTCATGAAAAATCATGATATACTTCGGGGCTATAAGGGGATTTTTGGGGATAATTTGAGGATGATTCAAAAAGGAAAACTTTTTCCTTTTACAATAGAACATGTTAAATTAGGGCTCTTTTTTCAAACTCTTGGAATAAATCCAAATTTGCACAACCCTGGCATTAAATGATTTCTTCTGTAAAATCATCTATACATGCTTTGCATCACTGGCTTATTCTGTGGATAATTTATGCGTGGTTGTGCATTATATTTAAGCTTAATAATTAGGAAGATCCTGCGACAGCTCTGTCGTTAGTCACCTAACCTAACGATGTATGACATTGCCCAGTGGTCCAATAATTATTAAGTGATTAAATTATTTATCTGGAAATTGAATTCCACCCCCAAGTGGTTTTGATGATGAGCACACCAAATGAAGTTAGTGTACTAACTACACTATAATTAAAGTGTGCAGATTACGCAGCTTTATACATACACCAAAGAAACGCAATCTACACTCACTTAGCAAAGACAATGACGAATGTTGCAAGCTCGATGATGAAACTCGAATGGAATAGAAGCTCAGTAGAAGCTCGCATCTACATCATCATCTGATCAAGCTTCGGGGGAACGTGTCCTAGTCTACAGTGTATGAGTTGTGTCCATCTTAGGAATATGTTAAAGCCAAAAGTATAGATAACACACACACATACAAATGATTTCGAAGTTAAATATTTTAAATACTTTTAAAATCATTTTCAAAACTATTGAGAGCCTTTGCTAGTCACTTCTCATTTTGGTAGGTAAACTCGATTACACCCAGGAGCTAACTACATGTCTTACTAGCTTAGTTTCAGAAGAAACTCCTCTAGGAGTCGACTACCAAGGAGTGGGAGTCGACTACCAGCTGAGAATTGTTTTCTCCCGAAACACACTGGGAGTCGACTACCAGCTGTCGAAATTCAACGTTTGACCTGACTTTTGATATCTCTCAACTTATTGCTGCCATGATTCTCGGAGCAAAAGTCAAACGAAATTGAATTTTGAATCCTCCTACTTTTACCTATAAATAGAGGACTATTTTGTAAGATCAAAATACAATACTTGAAAAATCAAAATTCTCTCTTGTGCAAAAGTTCTAAACGATCTCAATTTTCAGCTCTTATTCTTTCAGCAAAAATCTGTTCTTATATTTCTGATCTCTTTTGTTTAAGCTATTATTTTCTGAGATCAACTTTTATTTTGGCTATTGCTCTTCAAAAATCCATGTTCTCTATTCTCTGATTTTATTTGAAAGGATTTTCTTAAAAACATTGATTTAGATCACAAAGACTTAATTCGTATCTTTGTGTGATCTAAAATCATATCCTATTAAGCCACGAATACTCATTGTTATCTTTTACTATTGGCTATAGAATTTGGGTGTAAATCCAAACTCCACCAAATATTGTGGAGAGTTGGATATCGATTTTCATTGTATGTTTGCCCTTTGTTGTAAGGGTGTTGGAAACATAGACAAGTCTAGGTGGTTAGAAATCCTGGTCAAGGCTAGGTGTGTGGAAAAATCCTAACGAGTGGAGTTAGGTGCTTGTATTTGCCAAGGCAGATAGTTAAAATCTTGTACCGGATTGGTCGGGGACTGGACGTACCCAGGGCTGTGGGGGAACCAGGATAAAAATCCTTGTGTTTGCGTTTGTACTCTGTCACGACCCGCTTCCCTAAAATGGAGGCGAGACGTGAAAAGGTCCGCACGAGAGTGGAGCCGTGAAGCCCCAAACCCGATAAGCGTCAATAAAACATAAGCAGGTCCCTGTAACCACAAACGGAGCAACAATAATAATAAAAGGGGAGACAGAAATAAAATTCTCATATCTCATAAATTGTCCAACATGAAAATAAGTTCAACATCCAGAAAAGCCACCAGGCTAAAAGAAAGAGTCTAAGGCCCAGAACAAGGCCAACAAAACCAACATCGTCACAGTATAGGTGCTACGCACCGACAACAAAACAGCAGTCTAAACAAAACAAAACACAACGAAGACACTAGGACTGGTCCCCAGTGTCCACGTACTCCCCGTCAAACACAAGCTCGGGCTCGGCGTCAGCAAACACCTCGTCCTCAACAAGGTACTCAGGCTCAGGATCTAACATGTGTCACCCAAAAGAGTAAAGGGGCACATGTCAGCAAGTCTAAAAGACTTGAGCAAGGAAACTGAAAGTAAGGCAACTAGCAACCTAGCAGTTATAGTATGTATGACATGGCAGTTATAACATGAGTGCACAAGCAAGACATGGTGAACAATAAGTACAAGAGAACAATTAACGGGACAAGACAAGAGTAGCCAAGCTACTAACAATCTCAATCAATTCACTATTCACGTTTCACGTTGTTTTGTAGATGTTTACGCCCTTCAGCTGAATGGTACATCATTCACGCTGATCGGCACTAAACACTATCCCACCCCAGAGTTTACGCCTTACAACTGCAGTTGCTGATCGGGCAGACTCCCAGTTGAATGGCCGCTTAACCCTTACCCCATCCCACACGTAAACAAGGCAGGGTCCCTGTACATGAGCCCAGCAAGTGAGCCTGGGTTTCCCCGCACGGGAGCTTGTTTCTTAGTTCACAATTCAATATCGAGCGTTGGGGTTAACAACTCATTATGCTCGCTTCTGGTCACGAGCCAGGAACACAAGTATTGTAGCGATGCTACGCAATCACGGGATCACTTAAAGAATGCAATGACATGACAATTAATTCGCGTACCGTTAATGGAAAGTAAACATGACATGGTAATTGTGCAACATGATATATGTCGGAACTAGCTTCGTTGTCAAGCTAGTTCCTAAATTTGCGCCTAGGCGAGTATCATTTTGTCGCCTAGCCTCTTTTACGCCTACAACAAGCAAATGGCCTAAAACATGGCCTAAACCCTAAGTGGCAAGTTTCACTTGCCTAGCACCGGGGATGACGATCACGAAGGTTCGTCTCGCGGATGCTAAACTACGGGGAAAATCGCTGTTAAGGGGAAACAATCATCAAAACAACATCCATTCATTAGGGTTTCATAAAAATACAAATAGGTTAGGAAAACATCGAGAGATCGATTTCTTACCGAGAGGAGGCGGAAGAAACACTCCGGAGAACCTAGAGATCAGATCTGGAAAAGATTGGAGAAGTTTGGAGAACTAGGGTTTTTGGGGGATTTTGGGGATTTGATGGAGATTTGGGGAAGATGAGAGGTAGAATGTGTTGAGGGATGGTTTGGATGATGGATCTTGGGCTTGGAATGAAGGAATAAGGGTTTGGGGAAGAAGAGGGCTCAATGGGGGAGAAACTAGGGTTTTGGGTCGAGTGGAGGAAGAAGAAAACGTTTGGGAGGGGTATAAATAGGTTGGGCTGGCGGCTGCCCAAAAATTAGGGTTTTAACACAGACTAGTCGGTCAAAGAGCTACCACTGACCGACTAGTTTGGCAACTAGTCGGTCGGTCGACCAACGCAGACCGACTAAGTGTAAACAGTAACTTCTGAATGAAAATATGATTTGGATTTAGCCGGTCGATGAACAAATACTGACCGACTAGTTTGACATCTAGTCGGTCGGTGAACGTTCCTAGACCGACTAAGAGTAAACAGTACTGATACTAAAATTTAGATGATGTGTTAGTCGGTTAAAGAACATTGCTGACCGACTAGTTTGCAACCTAGTCGGTCAACCAACGTTCTTAGACCGACTAACGATAAACAGTAACTCTTGAATAATTTAGAAAGCCAACTAGTCGGTCCAAGAAGGATTGCCGACCGACTGGATCGTCATCTAGTCGGTCGGTGCCCCTTCTTATACCGGCTAATAAGCACCAAAAGTTCCGATACGGAGCGCGGGGCCCCGGGATCGATTCATAAGACTCCTAGGCTTGATCTAATAGTAAGATACGACCGTTATGAAGCCCGTCACGAATGACTTGCTCTGAAATCGACGATCCTAAAGAAGAAACGAGAAAACACGACGAAACGATCGAAAATGAAAGTTGCGGAGACGAAAACCACACATGAGGAGAAAATCCACCAAAACATATATTATATTATAATAAATCCAATTACATGAAAACCAGTCATTACATCCTCCCCAACTTAAGAAAAATTCCGTCCTCGGAATTTCCCAACACTCACGTGTCCGGAAACAAAAGTGGGAAACGCTCTCGCATCTCATCCTCATTCTCCCAAGTAGATTCTCCAGGTGAGCCGTGTCGCCACATCACCCTCACAAGATTGACAATCTTGTTCCGAAGCGATTTCTGACGCCTGTCCAGAATCTGCACTGGATGCTGGTCATACGTCATATCGAGGCGAACGGTAATCTCCGAAAAATCCACCGCATGAGATGGATCGCCAATGTATCGACGAAGCTGCGACACATGGAAAACATTGTGAACTCCTTCCAAAGATGGCGGCAAGGCCAAGCGATAAGCTACCTCGCCAACCCTCTCCAAAATGTCAAACGGTCCAATGTATCGCGGGCTCAACTTCCCTCGCTTCCCAAAACGAATCACACCACGATTCGGGGAAATCTTCAAGAACACATGGTCGCCCGGCTGAAACTCCAAAGGACGACGTTTAGCATCCGCCCAATGCTTAAAACGGTCCTGAGCAATTCTCAACCTCTCCCGAATATTCCTGACGACCTCCACAGCCTCCACGATCATCTCAGGTCCCAACAGCTCCCGATCACCAACGTCATCCCAACTTAATGGCGATCGACATTTCCTCCCATAAAGAGCGGCGAAAGGCGCCATGCCAATACTCGCCTAGAAGCTGTTGTTGTAAGAAAACTCTACCAGATGTAGATGGTCCTCCCACGAACCCTTGAAATCCAACATGCACGCCCTCAGCATGTCCTCCAAAATCTGAATGGTCCTCTCGGACTGGCCATCCGTCTGCGGATGGTACGCCGTGCTGAAACTCAGACGCGTACCCAAACTCTTCTGCAAACTCTGCCAGAACTGAGATGTGAACCTCGTGTCTCTGTCTGACATGATACTCACGGGGACTCCATGAAGTCGTACAACCTCCTGCACGATTCACGTTACATCACTATCCAACTAGGAAAAGGAAATAAAACGGAGAGTAAAAGAATTTTTACCTCCATATATCTCCTCGCTAGCGCCTCAGTGGACTGTCCCACTCGGAATGGAATAAAGTGCGTGGATTTGGTCAATCGGTCTACGATCACCCAAATCGCGTCATTCTGCTTCGGACTCCGAGGTAGTCCAGTCACGAAATCCATAGTGATGTGTTGCCATTTCCACTCCGGAATCGGAAGCGGTTGTAGCAACCCGGCCGCACGCTGATGCTCCGCCTTCACTTGCTGACAAACCAAGCACTTGGCCACACTTCGAGCCACACTCCTTTTCATACCATGCCACCAATAATTCAGACGAAGATCCTGGTACATCTTGGTGCCACCAGGATGCACAGAATACGGCGAACTGTGTGCCTCCACCATCAATTCCACTCTAACATCTCCAGCCGGCACACACAACCTGGCTCCAAACCTCAGCGAGCCATCCTCATGAATCAAAAAGTCAGTCCGCAGACCGGCTTCCACCTGCTCCCGAATCTTTACCAGCTTCGGATCCTCAGCCTGGCCAGCCTTAATCCGATCCACGATCGTCGACTGTACCTGCATGTACATCAACGAAGAAGCCTCCCCAGGAAGGACAATCTCAACACCAGACTCGCAAAAATCCTGCTGCAATCTCCACTGCGAGGTCAAAATCATCACCGCTGGAAGCCTACTCAGCGCATCAGGGACCACATTCACCTTGCCAGTGTGAAACTGCAAATCAATCTCATAATCCGTCATAAGCTCCAACCATCGACGCTGTCGCATGTTGAGCTCCTTCTGAGTAAAAATATACTTCAAGCTTTTGTGATCGGTGAAAATCTTCACTTTCTCACCCAGCAGGAAGTGCCTCCAAATCTTAAGAGCAAACACAACGGTAGCCAACTCCAAATCATGCGTCGGGTAATTCTTCTCATGAACCTTAAGCTGACGAGACGCATAAGCCACAACGTGTCCGTGCTGATGCAACACACAACCGAGACCCTTGACAGAAGCATCGCAAAAGATCTCAAATCCACCGCTGCGATTAGGCACAACAAGAATAGGGGCAGTCGTCAACCTCTCCTTCAGAACACCAAAAGCACTCTCACAATCACCCGACCAAACAAAAGGAACATCCTTCCGCGTCAACCTGGTCATCGGCTCAGCAATACGAGAAAAGTCCTTAATGAATCGCCGATAGTAACCGGCAAGTCCAAGGAAACTCCGGATCTCAGACGCAGACGACGGAACAGGCCACTCTCTGATGGCCCTAATCTTCTCGGGATCCACAGAAATACCATCTCCAGTCACCACATGCCCGAGAAAAGCAACTCTATCCAGCCAAAACTCGCACTTCGAAAACTTAGCATACAAACGATGCTTCCTCAAGATCTCCAATACCGTCCTCAAGTGCGAGGCATGCTCTTCCTCCGACTTCGAATAGATCAGAATGTCGTCAATAAAGATAACAACAAACTTATCCAAAAAGTCGTAGAAAATCAGGTTCATCAGATTCATGAAAACTGCGGGCGCGTTAGTTACGTCGAAGGGCATAACCACAAACTCATAGTGTCCATACTTCGTCCTGAACGCTGTCTTCGGAACATCATCCTTCTTCACCTTCAACTGATGGTAACCACTCCTCAAATCCAATTTAGAAAACACCCTCGAACCTCCAAGCTGATCAAAAATATCATCGATGCGAGGCAACGGGTATTTATTCTTAATGGTCACCGCATTCAACTCCCGATAGTCCACGCACATGCGACGCGAACCATCCTTCTTCTTCACCAGCAACACCGGTGCTCCCCACGGGGACACACTAGGATTGATATATCCCTTCTGCAAAAGCTCATCCAACTGCTTCCGCAACTCTTCCAATTCTGCAGGTGCCATACGATACGGCGCCTTCGAAATCGGCTGCGCACCTGGAATAAGATCGATAGAAAATTCTAAAGCTCGATCAGGTGGCAAACCAGACATCTCCTCGGGGAAGACGTCACCAAAATCACGCACTACAGCTGGCCACTCCAACTCCATCTGCATAGCCACAACCTCCACCGGCTTGGCCCGAAATCTGACAGGACCAAGCGAGCTGCTACCACGACTGAACTCAAATACTGGATGTCCGGGAATCTCGAACACCACCTTCTTCCTTCGACAGTCGATCGTAGCATAGAAGCTCGCAAGCCAGTCCATCCCAAGAACTGCATCATAGTTGATGATGTCGTGGACAATGAAATCAGCGAAAAGCTTATGTCCACAGACCACCAACGAGCAAGAATTGCAACCACGATGCACCGAGACCACGCCATTCCCTGTAACGATATTCCAACTCTTGGGAAGAGGGGACGCCGACAAGGAATGCCTCTCCACGAAGCTCCGAGAAACAATGCACATCGATGCACCAGAGTCAAAGAGGACCCGTGCAGGAAATGTGCACACCAAAACCACACCTAACAAGCAATTAACAATCAAACCCTAGTCTAGCAAACAACCATGTTCAAGCAAACAACACAATCTAACATTCAAACCAGCTAGGAAAGTAACAGCCAGGTTGAGGATTACCTGCAACAACCTCATCCACAGCCTCGCTCTCCACCGCGGTCATCAGAAAAGCCTGCCTCCTTGGCGGAACAGCCTGCTGAAAAGCCTGTTTCTGTGGAACAAGAGCCGCTCCACGTCCAGCAGGAACAGACGCTCGCTGCTGCAACGGCTGTGCTGCAACAGGTGCCCTCCGCAGCAGACCCGCATGTTGACAATCCTTCGCGACATGGGAAGCATCACCACAAACCAAACACTGGCCCAGAAACTTCCGACACTGATCCTTGATGTGGCCAGGCTTGCCGCAGAAATGGCAAGTCTTCAGAATAGGCCCTCCTGGCCTCTTAAACTGAGCTGGCTGATTAGGCTTGAAACCAGGCCTAACCACCGCTCCGGCCTGCTCCATAGGCCTCTTCCCAGCACCAGAAACATGCCCTCTCCTCTGACTCAGGTTCAGCTCCTGCCTCCGCGCAGCGACCAAAACCTTCTGATAAGAGTCCAGATCGGAGAAAGACACAAAACTCTGGAGCTCCAAGGCAAGTCCCTGCAGGAACCTCTGAGCCCTCTCATCAGCATCCTGCACCATCTCTGGCGCGAACCGACTCAGCCTAGTAAACTCTTGGTGGTACTGGTCCACCGTCAAGCTCCCCTGCTTCAGATCAATGAAGCGCTGCAGCATCTCCTTCTTCGCAGCCTTCGGAAAGAACTCCTCATCAAACTGGACTTAAAGGTAGCCCAAGCTATCGGCTCCACCAACATCTTCTCTTCCGCATCCCACCAGTTCCGAGCATTATCCTTGAGTTGCCTCTTCGCCAAATCAACCCATCCAGCCGGGGTGATCTTGGCCATCTTCAGATTGTCCTCGATGTTCCAAATCCACTCATTGGCAGCCAGAGGACCCTCAGACCCATCAAAATATGCGAGACCCAGCTCCCGAAATTGCTTCGCTCCCGGCTCAGAGCGAGGGGCATCCGGAAGAGCCCGGGCAGCTCGAGCAAGTGGAGCATTCTGGACTTGCAGGAGCACGCTCTGCTGCACTTGCATCATCTGGAGCATCATCCGCATCATCTCCCCGTTGGTGGGTTCCCGCTCAGGCTCCTCATCATGAGGGAGCGCACCACTACCCCCACCACGGGTGAATCGTCTTCCTGCCATCTAATGACACAGAAAACGAATCAGATTAGACTCATATCTTATGCCTCGGACGTCGAACTTAGTTTATTGGACATTCTAATATTATTATCGTTATTCCGACAATTCGCAGTTACAGAAGGACCTGCATGGGCCACCAACAAAACCTGTCACGACCCGCTTCCCTAAAATGGAGGCGAGACGTGAAAAGGTCCGCACGAGAGTGGAGCCGTGAAGCCCCAAACCCGATAAGCGTCAATAAAACATAAGCAGGTCCCTGTAACCACAAACGGAGCAACAATAATAATAAAAGGGGAGACAGAAATAAAATTCTCATATCTCATAAATTGTCCAACATGAAAATAAGTTCAACATCCAGAAAAGCCACCAGGCTAAAAGAAAGAGTCTAAGGCCCAGAACAAGGCCAACAAAACCAACATCGTCACAGTATAGGTGCTACGCACCGACAACAAAACAGCAGTCTAAACAAAACAAAACACAACGAAGACACTAGGACTGGTCCCCAGTGTCCACGTACTCCCCGTCAAACACAAGCTCGGGCTCGGCGTCAGCAAACACCTCGTCCTCAACAAGGTACTCAGGCTCAGGATCTAACATGTGTCACCCAAAAGAGTAAAGGGGCACATGTCAGCAAGTCTAAAAGACTTGAGCAAGGAAACTGAAAGTAAGGCAACTAGCAACCTAGCAGTTATAGTATGTATGACATGGCAGTTATAACATGAGTGCACAAGCAAGACATGGTGAACAATAAGTACAAGAGAACAATTAACGGGACAAGACAAGAGTAGCCAAGCTACTAACAATCTCAATCAATTCACTATTCACGTTTCACGTTGTTTTGTAGATGTTTACGCCCTTCAGCTGAATGGTACATCATTCACGCTGATCGGCACTAAACACTATCCCACCCCAGAGTTTACGCCTTACAACTGCAGTTGCTGATCGGGCAGACTCCCAGTTGAATGGCCGCTTAACCCTTACCCCATCCCACACGTAAACAAGCCAGGGTCCCTATACATGAGCCCAGCAAGTGAGACAGGGTTTCCCCGCACGGGAGCTTGTTTCTTAGTTCACAATTCAATATCGAGCGTTGGGGTTAGCAACTCATTATGCTCGCTTCTGGTCACGAGCCAGGAACACAAGTATTGTAGCGATGCTACGCAATCACGGGATCACTTAAAGAATGCAATGACATGACAATTAATTCGCGTACCGTTAATGGAAAGTAAACATGACATGGTAATTGTGCAACATGATATATGTCGGAACTAGCTTCGTTGTCAAGCTAGTTCCTAAATTTGCGCCTAGGCGAGTATCATTTCGTCGCCTAGCCTCTTTTACGCCTACAACAAGCAAATGGCCTAAAACATGGCCTAAACCCTAAGTGGCAAGTTTCACTTGCCTAGCACCGGGGATGACGATCACGAAGGTTCGTCTCGCGGATGCTAAACTACGGGGAAAATCGCTGTTAAGGGGAAACAATCATCAAAACAACATCCATTCATTAGGGTTTCATAAAAATACAAATAGGTTAGGAAAACATCGAGAGATCGATTTCTTACCGAGAGGAGGCGGAAGAAACACTCCGGAGAACCTAGGGATCAGATCTGGAAAAGATTGGAGAAGTTTGGAGAACTAGGGTTTTTGGGGGATTTTGGGGATTTGATGGAGATTTGGGGAAGATGAGAGGTAGAATGTGTTGAGGGATGGTTTGGATGATGGATCTTGGGCTTGGAATGAAGGAATAAGGGTTTGGGGAAGAAGAGGGCTCAATGGGGGAGAAACTAGGGTTTTGGGTCGAGTGGAGGAAGAAGAAAATGGTTGGGAGGGGTATAAATAGGTTGGGCTGGCGGCTGCCCAGAAATTAGGGGTTTAACACAGACTAGTCGGTCAAAGAGCTACCACTGACCGACTAGTTTGGCAACTAGTCGGTCGGTCGACCAACGCAGACCGACTAAGTGTAAACAGTAACTTCTGAACGAAAATAGGATTTGGATTTAGCCGGTCGATGAACAAATACTGACCGACTAGTTTGACATCTAGTCGGTCGGTGAACGTTCTTAGACCGACTAAGAGTAAACAGTACTGATACTAAAATTTAGATGATGTGTTAGTCGGTTAAAGAAGCATTGCTGACCGACTAGTTTGCAACCTAGTCGGTCAACCAACGTTCTTAGACCGACTAACGATAAACAGTAACTCTTGAATAATTTAGAAAGCCAACTAGTCGGTCCAAGAAGGATTACCGACCGACTGGATCGTCATCTAGTCGGTCGGTGCCCCTTCTTATACCGGCCAATAAGCACCAAAAGTTCCGATACAGAGCGCGGGGCCCCGGGATCGATTCCTAAGACTCCTAGGCTTGATCTAATAGTAAGATACGACCGTTATGAAGCCCGTCACGAATGACTTGCTCCGAAATCGACGATCCTAAAGAAGAAACGAGAAAACACGACGAAACGATCAAAAATGAAAGTTGCGGAGACGAAAACCACACATGAGGAGAAAATCCACCAAAACATATATTATATTATAATAAATCCAATTACATGAAAACCAGTCGTTACATACTCTCTGTGATTGTTTATCTTTATCTGTTTTGATTCATTGAGTATTATATTGTAACTCATTTACATTGCAAGATCAGTTTTTGTATTTGCTGTATAAAAGACTCTCTCTTATATTTCTGTGTAATCTTTTATATCTTCATTAAGTATTGCTTTAACTGAGCTGTGCATAATATCCCTCTGGGAGTCGACTACTGTTCTTAGGGAGTTGACTACCAGAAGAGTTTTATCTCTGATATGTTTTTAAGATTACTTAAGTCGATTAAGAACCAATCGTAGATCGCTCTACTTGGTTTCTAGGCAACATTAGAAGGCTTTGAATTGTGCTAAGCAATGAGAAAGAAGAAGTTTATTTTTATACAGCACTATTCAACCATCCTTCTAGTGTTGTTTGCCATCCATAGGATCCAACACTTGGTATCAGAGCAAGGTCAAGTTGATGGCATCAACATCGTTTCACCCTGAAGGTCTCAACACCATGCGACCACCCCTGTTCAACGGAACAAACTACGCTAGCTGAAAGATCCGGATGAAGACTCATCTTGAGTCACTAGACATCAAAGCATGGACGGTTACTAAAGTGCCATACATCACACATATCGAAGTTGAATTCGGAAAATGGTCAGCTGACGACAAGAAGAGAGCAAATCTCAATGCAAAGTCAATGAATGCACTATTTTGCGCCGTAACAGGAAATGAATTCAATCGAGTTTCCCAGTGCGAGACAGCACATTAGATATGGCACACCCTTCAGGTAAGTCACGAGGGAACTGAAAATATAAAAGGATCACGCATAAACGTCTTACATTCTAAATTCGAATCTTTTAAAATGGAAGAAGGAGAGAGTATCACCGATGTGAATGCTCGTTTTACTAACATTACAAATGAGCTCGTAGGATTAGGAAAGAAACTTTCTGAATACGAGCAAGTGATGAAAATACTGAGATCTCTCCGATTCAAATGGAAGGGAAAAACAACGGCCATTCGAGAAGCTCATAACGTGAAGGATCTTACCATCGAAGACCTAATGGGAAATATCATGTCATATAAGATTGAACTTGAAGAAGATAAGAACATCGAAGAAAAACCAAAGAAGAAGAATCTTGCCTTCAAAGCTCAAGAGGAAGATTCTGACTACACGGACAAAGAAGACCATATTGCCTTCATCTCAAAGAACTTTAAAGAGTTCATCACAAGTATGGTAAATGCTCTTTTAGACCCACTAACGGTATTATCTGTTTTGGCTGCAACAAACCAGGACACGTCAAAAGAGACTGTCCGTTGGAAAGAAACAACCGTGATTCCAGAGATCGTGGAAAGAACCGAGAAAGCAATGAAAAGAAAAGCAATGGAAGAAACAAATTCCGACGATCAAAGAAGGAAGCTTACGTAGCTTTTGACCAGAGCGACGTTTCTTCGTCCGATGAATCCTCAGCAGACAACAATGATGAAAGAAGAGAAACAGCACACATGTGCTTCATGGCTTCTACATAGTCTAAGGTAAGCACCATGCATGATTCATCTAATGATAGTGATTCATCATCAAGTGATGATGAAGACATGGATTATAGGGGAGCAGATAAGGAGCAATGCAAACTGCATGAAAAGTTCATAAAAGAACATAGAAGATCACTTAGGAATATCAAAAAGGATGTTAAAGAAAAAGAAGAAATTATTAAGGAGAATAGCCTTCTTAAAGAAAAGAATAGCTCTGTGCAAAAAGACATTCTTTCCGTAAATGAAAAGGTTGAAAATTTGAATAATCTTCTCGTATCTGTCAAAGACAAATACGACGCTACGATGAAAATAATTGAAAATTTCAACAAAGGAAAAGAGAAGCTAGATAGTTTAATAGATAATTAAAAAGCCTCATCTAGCAAAACCGGACTTGGATATGATTCAAATCATACCAAGAAACAGGTGAAGCATACTAGGATGCATTATTCTAACAATACTTTTCTAAGAATCTGGGTACCAAAGAACTTATCCGACCAAAGAAAGAAAAGGTACGCTACAAACTTTGTTCAGCAAGTTCATTTAAACAAACATCATAAATATATATTTCATGAAGGAACTAAACCATACTGGGTTTGGCTTCCTAAAGACTAACTCTATGTACTCAAAAGCAAAGAGTACCCTAAACGTTTATCTTTTCAGGTACTCTAAAAGGAAACAAAGAAGAGAAACGAGATCCAGCACTTGGTAACCAGACCAGCATCAAAAAGTTTTTTTGCGACTAAATCGCTTCACAAAATTATATGCTTGACATGTTTAAACAATTAAATGAATGATAAAATCTTTTAAAATCCTTTATATAATTATAAATATTTGTGTTATATTTATAGAACATTTTTTTGTTCAGAAACGCACACAGCTTTGGACCAAAACCCCCCGGGATGAGAAAACGACTCAGCCCAGCAGGGAGTCGACTACATAATGAGGGAGTCGACTACCAGCGTGTTGTGCGGATTTCTGGGTTTGTTTGTTTCTAACTCCTATTGGGTTTCCATTGAGTTAATAGGTTCATATCCAAAGGGTAACTTAAACCCAATAAGCCAACTTGATCTCAACCTCTCATCTCTTGATCTAAAGGTCACAAATCTTCATCTCTTTTCATCTCATTGTTAAAACCCCCTATGGCTAAAACCCTAGGTAGCCAACTACCCATCTCTCCATCCCCTTGAGAAAAATTGTTTTACCATTTGGAGCTCTTTTGGTTATTCATCCTCCTCCCTAGTTTAATCTCAAGTTAAAAACTTCTCTTATCAACTTTACTTTATTTTATTCTTGCATATCTAGTTTTGTAAATCATGTTTACTTTATCTAGATGCTTTTCAATGGATTGGTTTCAAAGAAGAGGAAGGTTACTAATGAATCCCTCTCTAAAAAAGAAATCATCTTGCCATATCTCTTTAGAACCACTACCTATGAGCATTTCGTCAAAATTTTCATAAAGCAAATTCTTCATGAGAGATTCGTAAAACTTGATCATTTAGAAAACTATGGCATTGATAGCATATTGGAGTTTCAAAACTTGGCAAATCTCTTTTCTGCTGAAAATATGTTCTTCTGCTACCCTAAACTTGTGCATCTCTTCTATGCTAATATGGACTATGATCTTGCCAAGAGTAGATTCATCACCAAAGTGCTTGACACCAAACTTGCTATAACAGTGAAATCTCTAGGAGAAGCCTTAGGAATCCTTTACACTGGTGAGTTATTGGATAATATAGAGATGGTTGAAGAAAACATTTTGGAGAGAATGTATTTACCTGGAAGATATTTCCAAACAAAACTTCCATGTAGCGATCTAGAATCCTTGCAAATATATTGTCTTACAATATAACTCAAAAATCTGGAAGCCACTCTGTTCTATCTGAGAAGCAAGCCAAGTGCATCCATGCATTGTTAGGAAATATTCGTGTTAATTGGGCCAAAGTTATCATGGACTCCATCCTTGTATCTGCTTCTTCTGACAGACCTTCGTCTACCCTAGCCCACAGCCATTACCTCACCATTCTGTTTATTGGTTATAACGTACCCTTGGATAATGAAACCAATATTCTGGATCCGGCACGCATCTTTGATGTTCATGCTCTCAGTCGAATGAATCTTCATAGAGATCTTGATCAGAACGTCCCAGAAGAGAAGCTCGCTGCTGAAGGAGGATCGTCATCCTCAAAGAAAGGTAAGAAACCTATTATTTCAGATTCTGATGAAGAAGAGGAAGAAAAATATGGTGAAGAAGAAGACGACGAGGAGCTACCGGCCTACATTGTGGAACTTCAAGACATGTTGCTTAAGAAAATCTCGAACTTGAAGATTTCTCAGAAAGTAGGATTTGATGATCTCAACAAGAAAGTTGATGATCTCAAGGATCTGGTGGTGAGTAGCAATGAAATGACCGAGAAAACCCTCAAGACAATCCTTGAGGAGATCAAGTCTTTGAAGAGAGAGAAGAATGGTGGTCATTCTTGATTTCTTAAATCATGGTTTTAAAACAATGTTTTTCAAAACTTCCCGGTCTGTAATAACTACTCTATGGTGTGATGCTTGATACTCGTATATTATTATGCTTATGGATGAACTTTTTTTGATCATAAAATAACATTTTTTGCAGAATTGGTAATTGAATTCCTTTCTCTCAAAATTCTTAATTGTTGATTACCACTTGGATGAATTATTCGTTGAAATGGTATGTCATTTTTTTTGATTGATGACAAGGGGGAGAAAGCTTTGAAATGCAAAAATGAATATATTGTATGAATGTATTGTTTTGCTAACGGATTTGATGCATGGGAGAACCGCATCAAAGCAGGGGAGTAAGTTTATTTCTATATCATATTTTTATGTCATCCTACTTCATTTTTTCATTTGGGTGCCATCATCAAAAAGGGGAAGAGTGATGGAAATTGAATTCTACTCCCAAGTGGTTTTGATGATGAGCACACCAAATGAAGTTAGTGTACTAACTACACTACAATTAAAGTGTGCAGATTACGCAGCTTTATACATACTCTAAAGAAACACAATCTATGTTGAGTATTGGACTTCTCCCTACTTGGTGTTAATGATGAGCAAACATAAATACTTGTGACTAATCCCCTATTTGCAGTTAATCCATTGCCTAAGCTTATTATGAAGATCCACTTGCAATGGATGCCACTCAAAGTTGATTGAAGGCAAATGACATGGATTGGATGATCGTAGATGATGAATGAAGCTCCATGAAGTCTTCAAGCTCATACGATGGATAGAAGAGAGAATTCGTCAATGTAATTTTCTTTTATCTCTTCTAATATGTAGCTTAGAAGTAGAACTTTGATGGAGCACTTACACACATCTTTATTTCTGTCTTAGGAAATTATTAGATCAATTGTCCTTTGACCCCAATTCATTTCTTAGTGATTGTGCTTGGATTGTTTATAACAGTCGACTGCTGAATGTTTTACACTCGTCTGTCTCAAAAACAGTCGACTGTGTTTTGTTCTACAGTCG
>CM061142.1:619089594-619123611 GCA_030789695.1 Scilla litardierei
AAGAAAAGTGCATGAAAATAAAATGTGGAATTTAAACAGCAGATCCAAAACCGCAATTAGCCATCCATGCAAAGAATTTATGCTCATCAAACATTTTCAGCAGACATTTTCATCATAGGCATCACAGGAATTTATATTCGCATAGAGGGATAAACAATTTAATTACTTAATAATTATTGGACCACTGGGCAACGTCATACACCGTTAGGTTAGCTGACTAATGGCAGAACGGTCGTATGATCTTCCTAATTATTAAGCTTTTTAAAAATATGCACAACCATTCACAGTTTATCCGCAGAATAAGCCAAAATGATGCAAAGCATATATTAATGATTTTACAAAGGAAATCATTTAATGCAAGGGTTGTGCTAGTTGTGTTTATCCAAAGAGATGGGAAAAGAGCCCAATAATTAGACATGTTCTTCGTAAAAGGAAGAAGTTTTCCTTTTTAATTTATCCCCAAATGACCCCAAAATACACATTGCTGTCCCATAATTTATCGTGATTTTACATGGATTTTAGGGTCTCCAAAACGTCGTTTTAATCAATTTTTAGCCCAACAAGCCCTTCTAAGGCTTATACTTAGCCTCCCCCGGTATTTTTTTCGAAAAACAGAAATCACATGTGGGCCTGAAGTCGGCTTCAGGCCTCCCAGTCCTTAAAATTTTTTTGTGTCAAGTCTGCGGGCCTGAGGCCCGCAGTTTGCCGGCGGGCTTTAGGCCCGTAAGGCTGTTTTTCCGTTTTTTTGTGGATTGGGCTTCGGTCCCAAGAAGATTAGGGGTGGCGGCTAGGGTTAGCCGCTGCCGCTGCCCCTGGATTACCGCCGGACGGCGGCAAGGGGGGCGTTAGGGCAACGCCCCCCCCGGGGGGTCGGCTGAGATAGGGCGACGGCCGCCCCCTTCTCGGGGGGGCTCTGCGATAGCCCCCCCGGGGAGGGGGGGTGTTGCCTGCAGGCGCCGGCCGCCCACATTCGGGGGGGGGGGGGGGGGGGGATCGGCATGCGGGCGCCGGTCGCCCCCCTTGGGGGGGTTCGGCTTGCGGCGTTAGGGCAAGGCCGCCCCCCTTCAGGGGGGTGCGGCGCTAGGGCGAGGCCACCCCTCCCACCCCCACCCCCCGGGGGTGCAGCGTAAGAGGTGGGGGGGTTGCCGACGGCAAGGCCGGCTGCGGTATGGCTTAGGGTATAAAAACCATATTTAACATATTAAAAAATATGATTTTGGACGATCAAGTTCGTCGATTTCAGGCGATTAGCAATTCACATATCGATCTTGCGAGATTTATGGGTAGATCAATCATATGTATGATAAAAATAGCGTTTTTAGCGGGATTTATCTCTATATCCATCCTCCAGATATAGCGACGGTTGAACGAAGCCTGCGCGGATGACGACGATCGATTGAGGAAGCCTTGCACCGCGCGCGTGGATCTCCCGTCTCCCTTCGCCTTCGCAACGATCGATGTGTGGAATTTTTAGAGGCTCGTGCTGATAACGTGTTATGAATCAAGTACTGGCGGAGGAACACCAAGCCCTTTATTTATAGACATGATATGAGAGTAAAAAGATAAGATACATAGATATGGACGTATCCATAAGATACCCGCAATCCTAACCGACTCTGGTATTTCCATTCACAACATTTTTCTTTGTATTTTTATTATTCAATTGCAATTTATGAAAAAAAACCCTAGTTCTCTCTCTTTATATTTTCACAGAACCATTGCGAAACATCAGTGTGTAGCATCAGTGCGCCGAGTTGTTTGAGTGATGAATTTGGTCTCTTGCATTTTTAATTTGAAAAATCTCCCCTCATGATGTATTGCATTCATCAAGAAGCGAATCATGGCCTTCAATTGTTGGGGAAGTGACTGCTTACAATTGAACTCGGAAGACGAAGGACTCAAACAAGAACAAGAAAGAAAACAAGAACAAAATTTACAAGGATCGGTAAAACCTGTGCACTCTCTAGCTATTTGTCTTCAACTGAATGGTTGATTTGATCATTACATGATCACAACATTTACAATCTTTCTTTTATAGGCCAAACGGAATAACAAAGAGTCATGATTATCAAGAGACTAATATTCGTAAATCAAACAAGTATTTCCAGGAAAATCCATGGCACGGATGTCTATCTCATGCTTGTTTCCATATATTACATATCTTAGGAATCTCACATGTTCTTCATTATAGAAGTTTCGATGTGTTTTCTCACCACTAAAGTTGTTGAGAGATAGCGGCTGACGTAGGATGTCGTAGGCCGCTGACGGGACACAGGACGAGCTAACTGCCAGGTGAATGGACTTCGATTCGAGCTATGTGAGTCGGTTCCAAGCTATAATTCCTAGCTATCTGCAACATAGGAAGCTCGTCATGGGGTCGGATCTGGGGTCAGACCTAATCCACTTCGATGCTTAAGTCAGTACGTGGCTCAACTGAGGATTGAGGTAATCTATGGTCGAGCTAATAGAGAGACCCAGAGATAGCTTACGCGCCGAGTTATAGAAGAAGTATAAAAAAGAGATGTTAGGTCAAAGGGAGCCAGATCCTGTTTAAAGAATACCTGACCCTTGTCGGAGATCATAGTAGCTCTCTGCTTGTGGAGTCGAAGTTGTAGACATTTGGATTGTGCTTGGAATTCTTATAGGCAAGTCGTAGCCTCAAGGACTTCTTATAAGTTGTAGTCATTTGGATTGTACGTGTAATGAGAGCTCGGAGATCACACGAGCACACTTCTCTTCCAAGATCTTCACAGCTTCGGTAAAAATCACTTGCGGAGGTAGACCTCCAGCCGATTCTATGGTAACTACATGAAACATTAAGAAAACAAACATTAGACCAGCCGGATGAATGGGGGGAAGGAGTGCATTTTGAACAAAAAAATAAACGATAAAATTCCATTGGCCTTGATTGAAACTCATACACACTTCGGAACACAAAAAAATGTTTTAAAAATATTTTCAAAGTTATTTCCTATGTTTTAGAGCCCATGTCAAGGTATCAAGAAACCAGTTGACCAATACTAGTACTATGGTCGACTACTGCTCTCGAAAAATCCTGATTCCTGAATCTGACTGGCACTGGTATACCATTGTTGTTCCATTGATCGACCAGGTGAAACACTAGCCGACTAATGGTTAACTCGTCATCTATGACAGTCATATTTGACTTACTTTTTAACTAACCATTTTGACGGATGTTTGGGTATTTTAGTAAACTGTTTTGACCCAACTTTTGCCCTATAAATAGAGCACTTTTTCTTCAGTTTTTTAACATAAAGAAAGATCTATATTTTGCGAAAGAAAAATGTTTTGTGCTCCAAAGTTTAAGAAAAACTATAACCTCTTTGGCCAAGCTTCTCAAAGTTTTTCTATCTTTTATTGACCAAACACTTAATCTTCCAAAGCCAAAATTCTATCTTTTGAAATCAAGATTTCCTCTATATTCACTACACATCCACAAGAGCTTCAAGCAAGTCTATAAGTAATTGTATCAACTTCTTTGTAAGTCAAAAATCCTCAGGGAGAGGTGGTAAGTTATAAAATCCTCTTGGAAAGAGATAGTTTGTAGAAATCCACTTGGGAAGAGGTAGTTGTACTATTTGTTAAAATAGTGAAACTAACCAAGTGTGACTTGAGTGCTGATTGTAGGTCACGGGGTATCTGAAGTAGGGTATATCTTTATGTTTGTGCTTGTTTCATTTTCTTTGTTGTGAATTATTTCTTGCTCTTTTGTCGCTGCATATTCTTTAGCAAGTTCTAATTGTTGTTGATTAAGTTTAAATTAGGTAACGCTAATTGTGAACTTAGGTAGATTTTCTAAAGAAATATTTGTATTTTATATACACTATACATCCCAACTCTAGTGTCTACTTGCCATCCACAATGATCCAACACGTGGCATTAGAGCCAAGACATTTAAAGATGACGTTAACAAACAACAGTTGCCCAAAGGCAGAAAACAGTTCGATTTTTGAAAGATCATGTAGGTGTTTAGCAGTAACAATAGCAGCATCCATAATCGACTCTTAAGATTGTTGTAAAAATTTCAAAGATACAAGGAAGGTGCTATTAAAATTAAGAGAGAGGAATGGACTTATCAGTAAGCCGAGGCGTGCTAGGCACTGTCCTTAAAAGTATATTTCCGCCCCCTCAAAGTGAAAACTCGGTGCAAGACAGATCCAGTAGCTACCCTCCAGGATTCAACGACAACGGCCTTGTACGTGTGCACTCACAGTATAAGGCTCAAGCGAGCAGCAACAGTTATTCGATCACACGGGAAGAGAAAAACTGGTCGCAGGGGAAGATGTAAACAACAGGACAGCAATAACAATAGCAACGAAGGCAATTTTATGGATGAAGGAAAATGATTTTTGCAGTACAGAAACTATTGATAAGCTGAGTTTATATAGAGGAAAGATGTGAATGTTGGAATTCAGCCATCAAAGAAAAATAATAATTCAGCCATTAAAAGAGAATATGACTGTTGTGAAATTAAACTGCGTCTTAATGGAGAATATGGCTGTTGAGAAATTAAACAACTATTTAATGAAAATATGGCTGTTGGGAAAGATAAAAACGTAATGGGCCTTTTACATTCTTTAAAAGCAAGAGGGCTAAAAATATGATGCAAAACTCAGGTACTCCACGCGCGCACCCGTGAAACCCCCCTCCCCCCGACGCAGGTGCGACGCAGTACAGAAACTATTGACAAGCTGGTTTATATAGAGGAAAGATGTGAATGTTGGAATTCAGCCATCAAAGAAAAATAATAATTCGGCCATTAAAAGAGAATATGGCTGTTGCGAAATTAAACTGCGTCTTAATGGAGAATATGGCTGTTGAGAAATTAAACAGCTATTTAATGAAAATATAGTTGTTGGGAAAGATAAAAACATAATGGGCCTTTTAAATTATTTAATGGCAAGAGGGCTAAAAATATGATGCAAAACTCGGACACTCTGCGCGCGCACCCCTGAACCCCCTGCACAGGTGCGACGTCAGCGCACACACGCTAAGGGTTTCCACACACACGCTAAGGGTTTCCCGATCCGTCACCCACACTTTCCATTCGACCAACCAGATTTGAGCTCAGCCCTCTGCTTGGGCTCATCCGCCCGCGAGCTTTCCCTTAATCCTAGGCCATATACAAGTCCAATAGCCCATTAACAAGACGTCAATAATAAACTCCAACAAGAGAGTTCTCCCATCCAATGTGGGACTAAAATTACATTTTGAATTGAAGAAATATAGACCAAAAATCCAAAAGGAGGAGTTGTCAATTGAGGTAGAGAGACCATCGTACATTAGTGAGGACCCACGAAGATAGCGCGGTTGGCATGGCTCATAGCTGGCGAGAGGTAGCTTGTCTAAGGCATCATCTGGAGTATGTAGAACCAGCAGTTCAGAGATGAACATGAGCAAAGGATCTCAGAGAGGTTGTGAGAGTGCTGTGGTGAAGACCTGTTGGAGGGTTAAATCAAAATGTAGTGGGTTAATGATGTCAAAGTTGCATGAAGAAGGTGCTCTCAATCATGGTTAGAGAAGACGGTGCCCGATGATTCCTAGGAGGGTAGAAATGGATCAACTCAGACGACTATTGTGGAGGGCGGCCATGGATCAAGCATTATGGGAGACACATGTGGTGTCAGTTCTGTCAATGGTGGAGCCTAAAGTCGCGAAGCCAACCTCGGAGAGAGAGTGATCGCCATAAGTGATACGACCATTTTGACCGGGCCCAGAGGAGCCAAGTCAACCACGACTACTCATCCTACCTGCTACAGCCTTGAGCTTTGGCCAAAGGAACTCATGGGCGGGCCACGCTTCTTCACTCAAGACGAAGGCTCAAAAGACAGCCCACCATCCGTAGTGAATGAAATCGCTCCCTAAACCAAGGAAGCACTCGCCAATTATGGTAATCACCTTCATGGCCATCACTCCACCTTCATGGACATCACTCCACCTTCATGGCATTCATGCCTCTCATCAAATGGGCGCAATTAAGGGGGTCAATACTTCCCAATTAGCATGTCCCCATGAATGACGGCAATAATGTCTCATCATGGCCAATTATTGCAGGGGACCCAGGTATATGAAGAGGGGGATGCATCATCTGAAGGGAGGCGGATCTCCGAGATCTACAACGGAGGTATCACAACACAACTCTCACACCTTCCACCTTATACATTCTCCTCCAAAGCTCAGGCTGAGGATTCGTGTGTCGGCCTCTCCGTGAGCCATACTCGATCCCACCGAGCATCCTTCAGACCAGATTGACTTTGGCATCGAAGTGGAATTGGCCGGAACTAAGGTCTGACCCCCCTGATGAGTTCTTCGTCTTGCAGATCGAAGGAGACTTCACCATCGCCGAAGCTTCCCTTCGGCGACCCATCGCTCAGATCCGAACGTCCTCGTGCCAGAGCCCATTCGTCCGACCGACCCCGAAGGTTGTCGTCCCGTCGAGGCTGCCCCTCGGTGCACCAAAGCACGGATCCGCGCCTTTCCGATCAAGTGAATGCGCTGCCGATCGACCACAAAGGTCATCTCCGTCTCACGTGACAGCGACGACATCCAGACCTCCAGTCTATCGACATGTGGTGAGAAAACACCCAGAAACAATAAGTATGGTGACGAAGATGGTGCAGTTCTTCGAGCTAAAGAGGTGCTTGAGCTTGAAGAATCTCATGGAGCGTTGATGTGCCAAAGGGCGCAGTTTGGGCGCAGTTTCCAATGACAGGGTGGTGGTTTCATTGCAAGAGTAGAGTTGTTTTGAAGTTTGAAGCAGGGAAGAGAGTTGAAGTTTATTTTCATTCTGACCAAAGATGTTTTTGATATGCTTCTTATCTACTCTTGACTTAATTTGATATGCCCCCACATGTTTTTATTTCCATTTTCTAGATCAATAAAATATATAAAGGCCAGCTATGCCTGCAGGTAAGTACCAGCCAAGAATCGATTGCAACAATTAAAAAGACCAGAACAACTTCACCAGCGCAATATCTGAATGTATATACGTAGAAATTGTGCAATGAAAACAATTTGGAGTTCAACTAGCAGCACACCACACTCCTAGGGGCCTGACATCACAAGAGGGACTGAGGCCGAGACTCAGGGGGCCGGGCAGCCTTGCTTAAGTATTCCCGGGGCGGTCGGGCAGGTGGCCAACGGGCAGTGGTCGTCGTCAGCGGCGCCACCCCACCACTCCATCCCATAGATATTGTAGTTGCCGAGAGCAAAGAAGGACAGCACCCCCATGAACGCAACGCCGGCGTCAAGAGCCGCGGAGAGCAGATACGTGTGCCTCGCCCACCACTTCTTGTACCTGCCATACACGTAGTAGTTGAAGAAGATCCCGACGGCGCCCCACATTATGTAGTTCACCGACCTGGCCGGCGGCATGTACGCGGTGGCCCCGATGATGAGGGGCATGTGGATGAGCCTTATCCACTTCTTATCCGGAAAGGCCCTGGAGAGCAGCCAGACTGGGACGGGGGCCAGCAGCCCCAGGAGGAAGAACCAGTTCATCTTGGAGTATAGGCCGAGGTCCCCAAACATCCTCTGCGGGCCGATGAGCCCCCATATGACCGACGCGCTGTAGAACACCTGGTCGCCTGGGCACGTCCACGGGCTCCCCTCCGGCAGCAGCTCTGGGACGCAGATGTTCTCGACGGTCGTGAGCAGATACCACCCCGTCGCAAAGTAGACGGTGGATGCAACAATTGTTCCTGCCAGCTGACAGCAGGTTATGCAATGTCAGCAAAATTGACAACAGCCACCAAATTGACAGGTCAATTGATTACCTGGGCAAAGAACATCGATTTTGGGGGGATCTTCATGTAGTGGCCGAGCTTGAAGTCTTGAAGAAGCGTGATCGCCTGCGACATGCTGATGTAGCCGTAGGTCTTGAACGTCACGTTGGCCAGAGGCTTTCCTGGCAGTAGGTATCCTATGATGAACTCCGTGATGACGTTGAGCCCGGGCTGCTGGTTTGTCGTCGCCGTGATCACTCCGATGGGGAGCGTGAAGAGCAACGCGACCCCGCACGCCAGCATGAGCCCCCACCACGGGAGCTGCAGCTGCTTGCCGAACCCCTCGACGGCGTACACGGACAGCCCGATGACCACGGCCAGCAGAGCGTAGAACCACCACTGGGGCACCTCCTCGTAGTTCGTCTTCATCAGCCTCGTGTGCACGTCTTCGTACTTGCTTTGCGCCGCAGACGCCGTCCGTCTCCATAGACTCCATATCGATCTGAAACAGATCAAGAAATTAGCCTGCATTCATGCCCATTCGTCGTAACAAATCGAAATCGATGCACGCACGTACTTCCCGTTGAAGAGAATGACGTGGGTTAGGGAGGCCATTAGCGTCGCGAAGCTCAGACCGTAGGAGTAGGCGAAGAAGACGCTGAGATTGAGCTTGCTGTAGCTTTCGTACTCGTGCACGTTGAGCGTGAACGTCTTGGCGTCGATGACCCGGCTGATGTTGTATCGGTTCCCGTAGTGGTCGTAGTTTTTGCTGCTGATCAGGGCGAACTTCTTGGCGTCGAAGGAGTCGGTCCAGTAGGCGATGGGAAGCACCACGTACACCATCAGGAAGAAGCCTGCCAGCATGTTGAAGATGGAGAACGCCGGCATGGCCAGCGGGCTTCCCAAGAACCCCGCGACCGTGTTCCAGTCGAGGCCGAACGAGCCGATGCCCATCCCGTAGACGCCGGACCCGATCTGATGGGCCGTGACCGAGTTTTTCCATATCAGGCAGACCACGGAGATGGCGGAGATGGCCGGGAACAGGTAGCCGGGGACGGCGTAGTAGGCGAAGCTCGCGGCCAGGACCAGCAGGAAGAACTGGGTCCGCGTCGTGCCCCCCCTGGCCCTCTTCTCCTTCTCGTGCAGCGCCCTTCGACAGAATTCGGGCCGTGTTAGATTATAAAAATATTTCCATTAACCCTCGTCACAACTCTGGAGTTGTTTTGATGTAGTACCTGAACAGAGAGACTTGGACGAGGTTTGCAGGCCACCACATGTAAGGCGAGTCGATCAGGTACTTCCTGAACAGACCAGCCCATCCGTATCCCAGCAGCTGCGTCGTCTGTGCCAGCAGCATCCCGGCCAGCGGGTTGATGCTCCTCCCATAAAACGCCTTGACGATCGTCACGATGTGCATAGAGTAGAGCCCCCCGGCGCCGGAGCTCGCGAAGATGGTGATGAGCACGTGCTCCTTGATGTTGAACGGCCCCGGGTTCAGCGAGAACGACCAGCCCGTGAGGGGCACCTTGAATTCCCTGGCGGGGAGCGTGGCCGCCATCAGCCTGCCGATCGGGAGGGCCACGATCTGCACGCAGGCCGACGACACGGTGATCGGCTGCTGGCGGTAGTCGAAGAACTTGTTGACGAAGGAGAGCATGATGCATGACGCAAGGCCCAGCACCCACGTCCTGAACGTGAGCGCCGGCAGCGATGGGTCGTCCGTCGGCGGCACTGTGAGCCTCACCTCCTCGATCGGGTGATCGTTCTCATCTTGGCCTGCACACACACTCACAATATATATATATACACACACAAGCAAACAAACAACAACAATAACAATGCTTACCATCGATCGGTTGAGCTTCATTGGACGGAATTATGGAAGCCATGGAGTCTGATCCCTCCCTCTTAGACTCAAAAACGACGAAGGCCAGAATAAATAGATCCACTCATTCAAATTCTGGCAATTAGGAAGTAACTAAATATTAATCCATTGTCAACCAGATTCTGAGAAATCAGGAATTAAATTGAATATGAATCTTTACCACAAACCTGGGTAAATTAATCTCATGGTTCACTCCATGAATTATAGTAAATCATATGTGCGTAAAAATAGCTGACAGCTAGCTCTTATGGAGCAATGAACAATTGACAAGCCATCTTTGGTTGTTTGTGATATTTATAGAAGGATATATTTTGCTCATTATATACTGGATTTGTTCATGCTATTTGCTTTCTTACTATGTATAAATTTGACCTCCAAGGAAATATATTCCTTTATTTGAATATGCATCCATGTGATTGCTTCTGTTTTCGAGGATCATGCCAATGAAGCGGCCATCTATCAATGGTATGAATTAAAACGAAATAAAATTTTGTTCATTATACTGATTTTGTTATAAAAATAAATCCTACAAAAAATAAGGAGAGAAAAGAAAATTCACCTTTGGCTTTCTCCTTCCTCTTCGTCTCCTTCAAGTTCTTGTTTTATGTGAATAATATTTAGATTAGTATGGGAAGAGAGCAAAATTTAGATGAACTCGTGTGGTTGGGTTTCAACCAAAAAATAATTGAAGATGGAATAAGATAGAGAGTAAATTTAGATAAGAGTTAAGTTTTGCAGTTGGATTTTAACAAAAAAAACTAATTAAGTTGGAAATCGGATATGGGGTAAATTAAAAATTTGGGTTTAAGAGTTCAAAAACCAGATAAATTATTGTGTGAAATAAGGAGATAAGAGGTAGGGAAATTCCAAACATTTTTATTTTTTGAATTTTTTTTAAGAAAAGAAAAAAAATTGGATTTACATAATTACCCTTTTTACTAGAAAAGAAGTGGAGGGATGCTATTTTGCTTTTAAAAATACAATCCCAACATGTACTGCAAGATAATCTTATCATTGTGGAATACTAAATAAAGACTTCAATTAAATTTCAAAAACGTATTAAATTAGAATTCAATATGTGAGCAAGAGAGGAGGTCTAGAGGATGGGTTAAATTGTAAATAACATCTTCTTAAACTTTAATCCGTTTTAAAAAATACCTTTCAAATGTTGTGAAGTAGAAACATGTTTGGAGAAGGTTGAGGCTAGGAAACACTTAGCCCCTTTATATAGTATTCATATTGGTTACTCATGTGGGTGGATACCCAATAGGCCCAATGGGTCCTATTCATAACACTTCCCCTTATCCAACCAACGTGGTATACTCTACTTATGAATACTGAATAATTCATTAGTACTAATGAGTATCTTAAAGGATGGATACTTCTAAATCCAAGTTAGGGGTAACTGCCTCGTTAAAAACCCTTAGCTATGGAAAACCCTGTGGGAAAAAACCGATAGCGAAGGGAAAAGAGTACAACACTCCATAATTTCTCCTGATTTGGGGATGTGTCGAGGGATGGATACTTCTGGATCTAGAGTCAATGTGGTTGCCTCATTAAAACCTTGACTATGGAAAATCCTGTGGGAAAAACCACTAGCCAAGGAAAAAGAGTGCAACTCTACAATTGACTCCCCCTTATCTGATCAAGCTTCAGGCTTGCAGATATCCTATATATCTATACATTAGTCTCCTATGCGTCTATACATCCATCTCATATACAACATTCCGAAAGCAAATGTAAAGTACAAACATCAGTCATCTATACAAGTTTCACTCATATAAGGCAGTAGCTGAAACTAAAGGAGCGCTGCAGACATGGTAGACAGTGCCACGTCTCAATCGTCATTGTCTGCGAGGTACTTCAGGACCAGGCTTTGTATGTTCTTGAACTGCATCTTGGGTGATGAGCTTCTCGGGATGGTAGGAGGATGTAGACTTGGGAGGATTCTGTATAGATCTTCAGGAGGTGGACGTCCCTTTTATGCTATTCATCGCGATGAACTGTAACCTGCATATGCAAATACATTTAACATGGAGGATTTTTCCTCGACCCTTGGAGATAGCGCAGAAGCTACATATATCTGGTCCAGGGGTGCGCTGCAGGCGCTGCACTGTACCTGGCTAATAGCTATACTGTTAACGCTCAAAAGAGACGCATGTAGTTGGCCAGGTAAAAGAGTGTTTCAAAGACACTTAAGGTACTTCTGGACCATATTATTCTTCCCCTCTTCCAGCTAACGGAAAGAGGTCTTTTAATGTGTATCCATACAACCAAATAGGTGTATTTAGTGGAGAATGATTTTCATTTTTCCTTCATCAATCGTCATTGTATGAAGTTTTCATCTTTGGGATGATTAATAATAGTTCATCTTCAGGATGATTAATGTCATCTTCATGATGATAGTTCATTTCCAGGATAATAGTTCATCTTCAAGATGATAGTTCATCTTCAGGATGATTAATGTCATCTTCAGGATGATAGTTCATCTTTAGGATGATTAATGTCATCTTCATGATGATAGTTCATCTTCAGGATGATTGTATTATGTAAGCCAAGAATTTATGCCTAGCTAGGACTTTCATATCATATCATATCTGATAGATAGGCTTTAACAGATATTTCGGTATTTTCTCTTCAGGAGATCCGATAATATTTTGAGTTATTAAAATAATCTCAATTCTTTTAATTTGCTCTCTTAAGAATAATACTATTTTTAAGAGGTGCAAACAACAACCTTTTAGTATGAGTCCTTTAAGGATCTATGTCTAGGTTGTTTTTCCTTTAATCATATTTTTAATATATGTCCCAGAAAAATGGAAAGTACAGAAAAATATCATACATGCAATTGCAGAAATTTTATATAGGTAATGTTGTCACATCCAATAGCAACATCAACCAAGAATTCCCTCTTTTTGCCATTCGTTGGGTTACGCCTTGACATAAACCAGTCGATGCATCAGATTCATCTTGTAAGTGAGTTCAGCTCATCTTACTTGATTACTTCCTGGTTTGAGCGATTTATACCTCTAAAGCTATAGCAAATTAAAATGCTTATAGCTAACGATTTTATTATAATTCTCCTACAATACTCAGTTATCCCACAGGATTTGATATCATTTTTGATACCAGGACTTCAGGTCCAACACCCCATATTTCATAAGTGAGTCCAGCTCACCTTATTTTTGCCTCATTCCACATTATTATAATTTGGCCAAATCTCTATGTTTGCTTCAGGCAAAGCAGAGTTGTGGAAACGATATAGTATATTTAACTGGTAAAATGAAATATGAGAGAATTTGTCGACAAAATGTGTTCTTTCTTGTCCAAAACTCACCCCGTACGTACTATAAACATTTGATTTCTCTCAGAGGTGTCTCCTTCACGACGCGTTAAAGAAGTGAAGGTTCTGGAACGGGTAAAGAATATGGACAGATCCAGAATGGGTCCTTAGCAACCAAGTTGCAATAAGGTTCTGAAAATTGAGCTCACTTTCCTGTGGTGGTATTGCTTTTTCGGTCTCCAGAGTAGATTTCTCTCTTTGGAGCCTAGTGGTATGTCCACTCATCTCTTAAGGACATCCACTTCTGCTACTGGTGGATTGCATCCATTATATTTGGTATGTCAATCCTAGCTGGATTTTTAGTAGCAGGGATGTGAAAGTTTTGACAATATGTAAATTGTCAGTCTGATTATAATCAGATCATATGTATTTACTTTTTAAATGGTCAATTTGAGCTTCAGGCTCATAGATGATTTGAACCAAATAGGGAATTGAAGGATCTTCAGGATCCTTATTACCATCAACACACAATCTATGAGACGTGTACAAATGCCTTACTCATATGAGATGTTGGAATCTATTCATCAAAGTTGGTTAGTCCTGATGAATGTGTTCTCTTTATGGCATCATGACGGCTTATGTAGTGTTACTTCAGGAACACATACACAGCGTTGCGGACGTACCATCTTTAAGATGTGCTCTAAACCCATTCTTAGAAAATGTTTATATGGAGTTGATCAGACTCATATAAAAAGGTTCTAATTGTTGTGATATGATTCCCCGGATTTGGTGTTGGATGATGAGCAAACATAAATAATGTATACTAACTTATTTGTGAGCGCAATTATGAAGATCGTCGCCAAAATACTACGTACATCTAAAGCGACGACTCAAGACTTCTCAATACGCATGATCGAGTGTCTGAAGCTTCGTTGAAGCTCAAGGAGCAATATTGAGGTCTAGAAGAATGAAGACTGAAGCTTTGAAGACGGCTCGTAAGGTTTATTTTATAGTCTTCTAGCTTCATAGATTAGAATGTTAAGCCTTGAGTAGGACTTACATTATAAACTGCATTTCGCTCATATCTTAGAGCTAGGATTATCATAGAAGCCATTAGAAACTTTCCTGAAGCCTATCGCTTCTTCCCTCGACTTCGAGTGCATGTTAGTTGGTTCAAGAAGAGTCACCAACCGACTAGATGACGATCTAGTGGGTCGGCAACTCTACTTGAACCGACTAGATGCCTTGCTAAATTCAGCTCATTCCATGTTGATCAGTTAGTCGGTCAAAGAGTCACCGACCAACTAGATGACGATCTAGTCGGTTAGGAGTTCTTCTCAGACCGACTAGTTGAGCTTGCCTCTGTACAGCCTGAGCTACTGTTTCGAGTTAGTCGGTCAAAGAACGTTTGTCGACCGACTAGTTGAGAAACTAGTCGGTCAGCATTTGTTCTTAAACCGACTAAGTCAACTTGAAGTCAGCCTATTCTATTTCGACGTTAGTCGGTCAAAGAACATTCACCGACCGACTAGTTATGAAACTAGTCGGTCGGCAAGTCTTATTAGACCGACTAGTTGTCTTTGCCTGTACTTCGATCTTCTGGCTGTTCAACCGTTAGTCGGTCTACGTTGTATCACCGATCGACTAGTTGATGAACTAGTCGGTCAGTGATCCTTCTTTGACCGACTAGTCTGGTTCAGAATAGAGCCGTTGGGAACTTTTCCAACACGATTTTCCTTGCCTCTATAAATACAAACTTGATACGTTTGAGGCAAAGTTAGAGGTCCTATTTCCAAGCAATTTCAGACCTAAGAGAAGAGCTCTCCCAAGCTAATTCAAAGCTCTTTCTCCCTCACAAGAATCTCTCCCTTCACTCTTTGAGCAACTTCCTCAAGAGAGATTCTCTCCATTGTGAGCTTCTCAAGCCAAGAGCTTGATTCAAGTCATCATACTCCACCCTAGGCTTCCATTGCTGGTCATCTTCTTGAAGCTAGGGTTTGGTGACATCCTCTTCCTCAAAATCCATCATTGCCCTAATTTAGTAAGTATACTCAAGGCATATGATTTTGTAAGGTAAGAGTTTATTTCATTTCAATCGTATTTGAATTGTGTCTCTCGGTTGTGAGAGAGGGTGTGATCCCGGTTTGTGGGAGTCACATGTCATTTGTATGATTTGACTTGTGAAGGTTTTTCACAAGTATTTCATAGTGGAAATCTTGAGTTAGGGTTGCTAACTCAAGTATCCGGAGGGGATCCGGGTGGTTGGGACGTAGGATCACCGGGAACAAGTCGGGGAGACTTGGGTGGATCCGAACCCAGTAACATACTTTGTTTGCGTTGTTTAATTCTTGTTGATCGTTGTTTTATTCCGCATTGTCGTTTGTTCATTGCACAATAGTTAGGAATAATCTTCTTAATTATTTTAAGTACTATTCACCCCCCTCTAGTACGTGTGCAGTAGGTACCACAGGGCACAACAATTGGTATCAGAGCCAAGGTTAAAGCTACAAGTTCAAAGCTATGACGAACAACGACTACAACGTCTTCAAGGATCGACACGGATCGTCTTCAGTTATGGAAGGACAATCCTCTGTCAGGCCTCCTCATTTCAACGGTACCAACTATGGGTACTGGAAATGCCGGATGGAAACCTTCCTCCGGAGCGCTTCACTTTGGAGAGACACGATGACAGGGTATGTCGAGCCTACCGAAGAAGATTTCGCGGAGTGGACTCCCGCGGAGGTCGCCGCGGAGGTAAGCAATGCCAAGGCAATGAATGCCTTGCAATGTGTGTTGGAGCCCGAAGACTTCAACAAGATATGCACATGTAAGAGTGCATATCAAGTATGGAACCAACTCCTCATCTTGCACGAAGGATCGAGCACGGTAAAAGATTCTAAACTCGTTGTTGCTAATAAAGAATTTGAGTTGTTTCACATGGAACAGGGTGAAACGATGAAGGACTACTATGCTCGGTTCGTGGACATATCCAACGAATTGGAAGCTCTCGGGAAGCTCTATACCCAAAAGGAGAAAGTCACAAAGATTATCGACGGACTTCCCTCTTCTTGGGAAAAGCGTACCTTCGCCATCGAGGAAGGTAACGATATGAATAAATATACCGTTGTGCAATTAATGGGTACCTTGTTGTCTTACGAGGTACGCAAGGAGAGTAAGATAAAGATGAAGGAGAAGATGAAAGCGTACTTGAAGCAAGACGAGCCTAAGAAAAAGGCGATTGCATACAAGGCCGCTCCATCTACCGATGATGAAGAATCGGAAGAAGAATCGGAAGATGAGTTGGACATGGAAGCTTTGGCCGATATGGCAAAGAAGTTCATCCGATTCTTCCGACAAGGTAAGTTGAATCGTAAATCAAAATTTATTTCGACTAATGCTTCTACTCCCGTGTGTTATAAATGCAATAAGCCAGGACATATCAAGCCGGATTGTCCTCTCTACAAACATAAGGGGAAGTGGAAGGCATCCAAGCACGACAAGTCAAGAAAGCACAAGAAAGGGCTTGTCGGCACTTTCACTGGCTCCGATTCCTCAAGTGGAGAGTCGGACGATGAAAGAGTGGAGAAAGCACACACGTGCTTCATGGGCAAAGAGGATCGTGATGAAGACACCTCCTCCGATGAAAGCGAGGATGGAAGCGAGGATGAAGGCGAAGAGGTAACCAATGATGAACTTAGATTAGCCAACGAACAACTTTGGAATAAGTTTTCTAATATGGCTACTAAGTTTATGAAGACTAAAAATGAGCTAGATAGTCTTAAAAACTCGCCTAAGCCTTTCATCGTCAACAACGACACCGTTGTTGATGGGTTGAGAAATGAGATTGAAAATCTCAAATCTCAACTTGAGCATGTTCATATCGAGGATTCGGATGAACATGTGATAGCGGATTTGACGTCTCAAATCTCAACTTTGAGTATTGAGAATAAAAATCTCAAATCACGTGTTTGTGCACTCGCATCGCAAGTGTCCACTTTGGATGCTTCTTTGCATTCTCTCACCGAGAAGCACGAGAGCACATTAGGCCGAATTCATGAATTCAACAAAGGCAAGGGCAAGTTGGATAATATCCTAAATGACTTACCTCCGGCCAATCATCACATTGGTTTGGGGTATAAGATGGGAGATTCATCCAAATCTTCCGCCACCTTTGTTAGGCCATCTTCTGATGCTTCTACTAGTGGAAGTAAACACGTCATTGGTAGTTCTTCTACCAATGGTGCTTCCGCTAGGAACACGCCCCCATTTGGAAAGAAACCCACTTTGGGTGGACCTCCAAAGAAGGGTCATGCTTTCATTTCATGTATACCATGCCACGTAGGAACACAAATCCTACCCCACATGTTAGCACATATGCCGATTTTTATGCTCCGCACCCACGAGCACGTGCACACCATGTGAGACACACTCATGCACGTGTTCCTCCACATTCATATGTTCATCCTCATTCTCATATGAATAATTATCATCATGCACCATTGCATCGTATGCCATATGCTTACCCACGACATGCATCACATAGAAATCAACAACGTATGCATGTTCCCAATAGGATTAGGACTCCCAAGACATACACCATTTGGGGTCCGAAGAACACAAGCATGCATAATAAGAATTTGTATGTGCAATCTTATATTAATGATGTTATCTTGAATGATGATTATGTTGGGAAATCAAGGTCCTCTTGGACTTGGTTTCCGAAGGGTTAGTCTCCTTTGACCCTTCATTGCTTGGTACCATTTGTTTAATTTCATTTTATGGGTACCAATGCAATTGTGGTAAGAATTGGTTACTTTCTTTGTATGTGCATATTTATTTGTAACTTAAATTCATATTGAATTTGAATTTAGTTAGGATATGGGTTACATTTAATTCGCTAAATTTATTGCCTAACCCATAGGATCCAAAAAGATTTTTGGATACCAAAATGATATTCTCTAGGTTAAATTCACCATGGGATACCAACCCTACCAACTCCGTGATTTGCAAGGATTTTCATTCGATTGGAGTTGATGGTGCTTAAGTGATGCACCAAAGTAGGGGGAGCTTAATGTTGTAAGTATATTCATACTTTTGATTCATATTGGTATCCATTGGTAGATTATATTACTATTGGTATCATTTTGTCTCATTTAGTACGGTAGATTAGTGTATGCCATTGTTCTATGATGTTCTATCTATTTTTGGCATAACACTTTTGCATGCTACATTTGGTATGCACATCGGATTATTTTTGTCTCTGATATTGATTTCGTCGTTCGACGATTTTATGGATTAAATAGAATTATTTCTATGGAAACATAGAATTGTTTTCCATGCACTCTATTGATTTTGGAGAGTATGTTCCAAAACTCAATACGTGAAAGTGATTTGAGTTTTTGATGATTTCGGACTTCGATTTTCGCATATGGCTTGATGATCTCGTATTTCGATTTTCGCCGATGGTTTGATGTTTTCGGTATTTCGATTTTCGCCTATGGCTTGGTGATTTCGTTTTCCGATTTTCGCCGATGGTTTGATGTTTTCGGTATTTCGATTTTCGCCTATGGCTTGGTGATTTCGTTTTTCGATTTTCGCCGATGGTTTTATGATTTCGGTTTTTCGATTTTCGACTTTGGTTTCATTGGCGCGCTTTGCTTTTATTCGGTATTTTACATTTGATATTTTGCTTTGGTGTCATTTTGGACCGTGGTCGTATTCTTCGACTCCCTTGCGTTATTTTTAGCCATTGGTTTTGTCGTTGATCTCCTCCCGCTCTTTTTGCTAATGCCAAGGGGGGGAGATATAATAATGACAATGTGCCAATTAATAATTCAAAGGAATTTACCATGAATCTAATTTGATGTGTTAGATTCAGGGGGAGTGAAGATATAAAAATGGATTTAGATCCTATATGTCAATAATAGGATTCATATTTTATATTTCCCTCGCTGCTTGATGCTTATGAATGTTATTGAATATGGAACTAACGTGTCATCAATGCAGGGGGAGTAAGTCAATTTCAATTGAATCATTATTATTGTTTATTATTTATGTTGGTTTGTCATCACCAAAAAGGGGGAGAATGTTGTGATATGATTCCCCGGATTTGGTTTTGGATGATGAGCAAACATAAATAATGTATACTAACTTATTTGTGAGCGCAGTTATGAAGATCGTCGCCAAAATACTACGTACATCTAAAGCGACGACTCAAGACTTCTCAATACGCATGATCGAGTGTCTGAAGCTTCGTTGAAGCTCAAGGAGCAATATTGAGGTCTAGAAGAATGAAGATTGAAGCTTTGAAGACGGCTCGTAAGGTTTATTTTATAGTCTTCTAGCTTCATAGATTAGAATGTTAAGCCTTGAGTAGGACTTACATTATAAACTGCATTTCGCTCATATCTTAGAGCTAGGATTATCATAGAAGCCATTAGAAACTTTCCCGAAGCCTATCGCTTCTTCCCTCGGCTTCGAGTGCATGTTAGTTGGTTCAAGAAGAGTCACCAACCGACTAGATGAAGATCTAGTCGGTCGGCAACTCTACTTGAACCGACTAGATGCCTTGCTAAATTCAGCTCATTCCATGTTGATCAGTTAGTCGGTCAAAGAAGAGTCACCGACCGACTAGATGACGATCTAGTCGGTTAGGAGTTCTTCTCAGACCGACTAGTTGAGCTTGCCTCTGTACAGCCTGATCTACTGTTTCGAGTTAGTCGGTCAAAGAACGTTTGTCGACCGACTAGTTGAGAAACTAGTCGGTCAGCATTTATTCTTAAACCGACTAAGTCAACTTGAAGTCAGCCTATTCTATTTCGACGTTAGTCGGTCAAAGAACATTCACCGACCGACTAGTTGTGAAACTAGTCGGTCGGCAAGTCTTCTTAGACCGACTAGTTGTCTTTGCCTGTACTTCGATCTTCTGGCTGTTCTACCATTAGTCGGTCTACGTTGTATCACCGACCGACTAGTTGATGAACTAGTCGGTTAGTGATCCTTCTTTGACCGACTAGTCTGGTTCAGAATAGAGCCGTTGGGAACTTTTCCAACACGATTTTCCTTGCCTCTATAAATACAAACTTGATACGTTTGAGGCAAAGTTAGAGGTCCTATTTCCAAGCAATTTCAGACCTAAGAGAAGAGCTCTCCCAAGCTAATTCAAAGCTCTTTCTCCCTCACAAGAATCTCTCCCTTCACTCTTTGAGCAACTTCCTCAAGAGAGATTCTCTCCATTGTGAGCTTCTCAAGCCAAGAGCTTGATTCAAGTCATCATACTCCACCCTAGACTTCCATTGCTGGTCATCTTCTTGAAGCTAGGGTTTGGTGACATCCTCTTCCTCAAAATCCATCATTGCCCTAATTTAGTAAGTATACTCTGTTGGGGAATTGGCGGTCCCTTAGGGCACAAAAACTCTAGTCCCGTCCTAAGTCGGACGGAACATATGTTAACTAATTAACATGCAGTTAAAACATTTTTAGCTTAGCCCTAAGGTCCAAGACCCTATGCAAAGATCTATGCCGACTTGGGATGGATCTGACCATCCCAAGAAGGATTAGCCTACTGTGATTAAACTAAACTAATGCTAATAAAATACTTTAACCACATACCCGGAATCTCAGCCCTGGAGCAGGCGAGATGTTCCGCGCCGTCTTCCGAGCTGCTCCCGTCCCACGCCGAGCCGCTCCTTGAACCGCTCCCCGAACCGCTCCACGAACCGCTCCGCATCCCGAGGCGATCAATCCCCGTGCCGCCGAGCCAACCACGTGCCGAAGAAAGTTTCACGCGAGTGAAACCTCCGCCAAGATTTCAGATTCAGAATTCGAACTCCTTTGTAGCTTTGCTAGAGCCCGCAGGAGTAAGGCAGAAATTTAGGGAGAAGAGAAATATTTAATTTAAGCTTAGATCCGAGCGTGCTCCAACATTTACGAGAGCCGCTCAGATCTAGAGCTTGGGACGAGTTTTGAGAAAGGGGGGAGACCCCTATTTATATAGGCGGCGGACTCTCCCCATTTCTCAAAATCCGATGTGGGACTAAATATTTGGGTTAGTTAAAATTAAGTTAGTTTGCACTTCACAAAGTGCAAACTTCCATGAATTTTAACTCACTCACCGTTGAGCTTCAAGATTGATACAACCTATCAATACGACAAGCGTTCAACGGTGAACGCATAGGAAAAAACCGTTCGTCAATCGGAGTTCGTTTGACCCTCCAATTAACCGTCCAAAGATCAGCCCTAACCCCACCTAAAGCACAAAACCCAGCCGTCAAGAAATTCTGCCTAGGGTTCGCAACCCTAGGCGTGTGGGGCCCATCAGGGGCCCCACAGCATTGAACTGCGCGCGCAGAACAGCCAGGCGCGTGCAGCGCACGCGCCCCGAGGCGCGTGCAGCGCACGCGCCCAGCTGGCGCGTGCGCCCGCGTCAGCGGGTGGGCCCGCTGACGCATGCGTCAGCAGGCCCCCCTCTTTTCTTGGGCCTGGGTTTTATTATTTAATCAGCCCCTTTGGGCTGATGGGCTTTGGGGTTTACACTGTTTTGGCCATAACTATTATGTTTGGCGTCCGATTTGGACGCCGTTCGAACCTGGGTCTAGACCGGAATATTTCCGTCTTACCCGTGAACTTTTCCTTGCGTTTATATTATTAAATATTGTATTTAAACAATTTAATACACATTTAATCGATTTTGCATCAAATGCAAAATAGTCCCTATCTAAGCTTAAATTATCATATTGCATCAAATGCAATTATTTCATCTCTTGCATCAAAAATGCAAAATATTCTCCCTAACTAATTTCTACCTATTACTAGACGAAGCGTTGCACTCTGTGTGAGACCCTACAGCCTGACCCTTACAACAGGTTGGGCTCGAAGCCCTATACGGCAGTGACCACGAGCAGTGGTTGCCGTCCCTGCTTCAGGAATCATCATTATGTGGTTAACTCATTGACATGCGTATTGTCGGGACCACCTGACTGTTTCCGTGATGATTTCCGCAGTTATAGTCTCTTCGTCTAAATTGTGTCGTGTAGATCAAGTCTGGGGTACGGTCAAACTGTCAACCCCAATAACTTGACTCCGGTTAGTTTCTATCGATCTTTAGTCAACTAATGTTGGAATTCTTCCAACATACTCTGCGCAGAGTTTTTACTAAAGACCGAACTAACTCTACGACACTAACTCCCATTGACGGGGAGAGACGAATCCTCTCTTGGTCATTACTCGCCTCGTACGTTTCAAGTGACACCCAATCAAAAGACCTTTCGACAGGCCTTGCCTCGAAGCTAGGTCAGTTGATATAAGTGGCACCGTTCACGCACAGGTTTGTCAAAATGACCTCAAGTCAAAAGACCAACTATCCTATCATCACTCAGAGTTATCACTGACAGATTGGTCAATATAACCATATGATAACTCTAGTGGATCGTTCAGTGAACTCATTCTAATGAGCACCTGTGTCTCGTCTTCGACTTCGCCAAGTCAAGCGATCATGAGATCATCGCCACCGCTAAACGGTGAAGACTAAGACACAATGGTCTATCCGATGTTTCGATATCCTTGTCTCGAAGCATCTACGACCACGAACCATTTTAGACTTATGCTACAGACGGTCAAATGTTTCTCCATGATTGAGATACTCATCTCGATACCAGTTTGACCTTGCATAAAGTCTCAGGACTTTACCTAAGTTGATATCTAATTATAAAATAACTTAGATAAATTATTACCAAACAGCTTACTGTTATTTCGAACAAGATGTTTGTGCTATTCACACAGGAATAAATGGCCTTGAGGGCATCATATTCCTACATCTCCCACTTGCACTCAGGCCCATTTATCTCGGTATCTTATACCGTTTTTACACATAAGTTTTCCCGACTTCATGTGATAGAGCCTTCGTGAGTGGATCTGCTAAAACCGTCTACTCTATAGACTTAAGGGGTTTTTATGTTTGTGTTAGACCAACCATTTGAATCTCATTCAAATAATTCATTTGGTCTATCGGAATCTATAATATTTTATTTCCCTGGATCTTATCCAGTTCATCATACCTTACGATAATGATTTTTAAATTAGTTAATGGTCATTTTAAATGGCTCATAACTATTCTTGATAAAGTATCAAACCTTTTGATTACTTTGTCAAAATGTATGTTCCATCTCTTTGATGTCTCGCATGTAATTTACACGCTCCCACTGACCTTGAAAACTATCTGGCTAATTCATATAAGTTGGTTCGTCTAAATCATATTTAGAAAAACGAACTTATAAGTGAATGCGCAAATTTTCATGGTCAACTTAAGCGTTTTACATCGGCTTTGGTCCGAGTAGATCTGTACATATCTGTTGGCGAAACCGGTTTCATCATAATCCATTTTAAAGAAATTAGGATGAAAACCGTTCCCGTCCAACATTATTGTACTTCACTATTTTCTTTTCTGCACCAATCTTTCAACTTAAAGATTTACTTGCAAAAAGTGAGGAAACATTTTCCTTGGGCACGTAAACTAAATTCTTAAATTTATTTACGCACATGGACCTGCATCAAGTTTTAAATCGGAGTTGCTACTCCGAATTTCATCCTAGAAGTTGACTATGTCATCATCAGTTATGATGTCTAACTCGACAATTCGTCTTACGAAATTCGAGTAAATAATACAACTTCCTTACGATTGATTTATTGAATATATTATTGATAATGTTCTCATATAACTTTATCAAAACCTAGGCATTACTATCTGGGACTTAACCCAGAGGGAGGACTTAACTCAGAGTCACTTACAATGGATCACACTAAATCTAATTAAGTGTGATTCATACCTTTTAACACTCTGATGTGTTAACAGACTTGATCTGAGAGAAAATCACATTTTCTTTTAATTACACAAGATTTTATTTAGCTAAGTATTTGACCATTCAATCTAATCGAATAAGTTTAAATACTTTAGTCATTTCGTTCTTTATTTTATCAGACTTGTGTTTCATCAAGAACACGTGTCTTAATAAAACATACGAATAACTTATTTTTGGTTAATCTAGACTCGGGTACATCAGTATGTACGAGACTGAGTTCGACAACTCATTCTCCCACTGTCTCACAGATGGGTTTCGGCCATTGTATCTAAGAGTCTAAGACTCACAAGTGTCCGTAGACTTCATAATACGAGAGGTCAGACCCCTCTTTATGTGACTTGTGAAGCTTAATCTCTTGATACAGCCTAGTCTAATTTTACCATACAAGTTTGCTACTATCTTGTGTATTTATATATATTAACATTTAATATATATATAGTTATTACAAATTACTTAACACAAAACATTGCTTCAGAAGCAAGGTGACGACATTCGTCAAAAATGTGTCAGACGTTTTTGTATAACAACTTATTCCGAAATGTGACATCAAAATATGTCACGTTTTCATTTCCTCCTACTTATGCCTTTACTAATGATAAATTAAACTAACTTTCTCAATTGACTTTCCGAAGTGCCTTCTTCCTTTTCTAAATCAAATTTAGATATCAACATAAATAAATAGCTATGCAAGCAACTTATGTATCCAAACGCTTGAGCTTTGCAATCTTGAGTGCAGCTCAAGAAGTTGCTTATCTCAAGATCCGGTTGGGATACATAGTCTTGCACCGCTCATGCACTCGTATTTGACTCAAACGGTTTAATCGAATTCTCGAACTTTGCGGATCAAAATTGTTTGTCCATACAACCTTGAGGGTAGCTCGACAAGTTGTAGGGAGAAACATACTTTGAATGTCCTATATGTTCAAGCTGCCTCATATAGAGACGAGTGACATGTAGCTTTAATTTATTTGTTGGACCCAGAACTTAATGAAATCATATTTCTTAAGTCTGTTCTTTAGAAGGTCATTTAATGTCAACGAGAATATAGTTTTAATTCTATCAATTAGAATTTAACTTGATATTCAATTAATCAACTTATTGACCAGTTAACTAATTCCAATATTATCAATTGATTCTTTCGGTAAACATAGTCTTGCCCTAGTTTTAGCATATGTTCAATATTAAATATAGGAAGATTGGCTTTTATCTATCTATATCCTCCCACTAATTTTACGAACGTTTTAAAACTTAATAACGAACGATTTAATCGATTTAAAATTAATGGGTAAGAGTTCCAATCACCTTGAGTCTAAACAACCTTGAGTGTAGCTCAACAAGTTGATTGACTCTGTGATCGGAAGATGACTCTTCATCGATCATATCGGATATGACTCTCTTAATCGGTTTTTGCCCCTAGCCATTCGTGATCATGAGTGTGCTCATCCAAATCACCATGTCTAGTCTAGTCGGACCCTTGTTTTCGTGTCTAGCCTGACTTGCCCCTCAGCTCGGTGTATGCACGACACGTCGGTTTGGGTCAGGTCTTAGACTACATCTAGGCAGACTACATCCTTGACTAAACTTGTGCCGCCGCTCGGTGTATCCACGACAACGTCGGTTTGGGTCAAGTCAAGATGTCATCTTATGTATTTAAGAAGTTGGTTTCTACAAGGTTGCCATGTCACAGCTTGAGTGTATCTCAACAACTGTAACACGGGCCCTATAGTTGCTAACCCCTAAAACAAGGAGGGCTACGGCTAATCTTGAAAAAGATCATTAACGTATTTGACTTAGATATAGTCCAGGGTGTCATACAATCATGATTCGCGACATTGCGGTCCAGCGGAACTCAGCCAGGGAATTGACTAAGCCAGGATCACTATCCCTTAAAGGGTGATCCAGAACTCTTAGCCAAGCACATTGACTGGATCATGGTCCATTGAATGAAGCTTGTCATTTTTGTATGTATGCCATAGACTAAACAACTTTTATTAACAACTAATTAATCCTATCAACTAGTTGAATCCTTAAAATCAAAATTTTTTAGGATTTGTTTAATAACTTTTATTAAGTCCTTATCAACTATAAGGTTCACGTGCTATCCTAATCGTTATTAGGATTTTAATAAATTTTATTAACAACGCTAGAAGCGAAGTCCTTTAATGAAAATTAATTATAACAATTAGAATTGAAAATTCATTTAAAGGACTACCCTAATCAGGAATTAGGTCTTAATATTGTTGTTAATGATTTATTAAAACATAACATGTCATTAAAATTCAAGTAATAAATTTTAATCAATTTTAATGGCTAACCTAAAAGGTTGTCTTGTGTTAGCAAATAAGGGACAAGATTAACAAGCCATTAAAATAAAGCTACACTAATTTTATCAACATAAAATGAAAGTGTATATCTATTTAACAATTAAATAAACTAAGTTTATCACATAAACAATTTTTAGACTTTTAAAATCAGTTTTAAAAATATATTATAAATTTAAAACATTACTTTAAAAGTTTTCCATGTTCAAAAAATTATCATATACAATTTTTAAACATCTAAAATATTTTAAACTTATCGCATAAATTTAAAGCCTTAAAATCAATTTTAAAAATTTATCACATAAATTTAAAAACACCATTTTAAAATTTCCATGCTTAAAAAAAATTTATCATATAAAAATTTTTAGGCATCCAAAATAAATTTAAACTTTTAAATATTTAAAATTAGTTTTTAAAATTATCACATAAATTTTAAAACGTCATTTTAAAAAAATTTCATGTTCAAAAAAATTTATCACATAGAATTTTGAACTTCAAAAACATTTTTAAAATTATCTAATAACTTTAAAAAATTTAAAAGTATTTAAAAGGCATTAATAAGTTTAATGTAATCGCAGTACCTAGATCGACTACGCAAACCTAGGCTCTGATACCACTGTTGGGGAATTGGCGGTCCCTTAGGGCACAAAAACTCTAGTCCCGTCCTAAGTCGGACGGAACATAGACAGAAAAAACAATAGCAGCGGAAGAAAAAACTATGTTAACTAATTAACATGCAGTTAAAACATTTTTAGCTTAGCCCTAAGGTCCAAGACCCTATGCCAAGATCTATGCCGACTTGGGACGGATCTGACCATCCCAAGAAGGATCTAGCCTACTGCGATTAAACTAAACTAATGCTAATAAAATACTTTAACCACATACCCTGAATCTCAGCCCTGGAGCAGGCGAGATGTTCCGCGCCGTCTTCCAAGCTGCTCCCGTCCCACGCCGAGCCGCTCCTTGAACCGCTCCCCGAACCGCTCCACGAACCGCTCCGCATCCCGAGGCGATCAATCCCCGTGCCGCCGAGCCAACCACGCGCCGAAGAAAGTTTCACACGAGTGAAACCTCCGCCAAGATTTCAGATTCAGAATCCGAACTCCTTTGTAGCTTTGCTAGAGCCCGCATGAGTAAGGCAGAAATTTAGGGAGAAGAGAAATATTTAATTTAAGCTTAGATCCGAGCGTGCTCCAACATTTACGAGAGCCGCTCAGATCTAGAGCTTGGGACGAGTTTTGAGAAAGGGGGGAGACCCCTATTTATATAGGCGGCGGACTCTCCCCATTTCTCAAAATCCGATGTGGGACTAAATATTTGGGTTAGTTAAAATTAAGTTAGTTTGCACTTCACAAAGTGCAAACTTCCGTGAATTTTAACTCACTCACCGTTGAGCTTCAAGATTGATACAACCTATCAATACGACAAACGTTCAACGGTGAACGCATAGGAAAAAACCGTTCGTCAATCGGAGTTCGTTTGACCCTCCAATTAACCGTCCAAAGATCAGCCCTAACCCCACCTAAAGCACAAAATCCAGCCGTCAAGAAATTCTGCCTAGGGTTCGCAACCCTAGGCGTGTGGGCCCATCAGGGGCCCCACAGCATTGAACTGCGCGCGCAGAACAGCCAGGCGCGTGCAGCGCACGCGCCCAGCTGGCGCGTGCGCCCGCGTCAGCGGGTGGGCCCGCTGACGCGGGCGGGCAAGCTGACGCGGGCGTCAGCCTGCATTAGCAGGCTGACGCACGCGTCAGCGGGCCCCCCTCTTTTCTTGGGCCTGGGTTTTATTATTTAATCAGCCCCTTTGGGCTGATGGGCTTTGGGGTTTACACTGTTTTGGCCATAACTATTATGTTTGGCGTCCGATTTGGACGCCGTTCGAACCTGGGTCTAGACCGGAATATTTCCGTCTTACCCGTGAACTTTTCCTTGCGTTTATATTATTAAATATTGTATTTAAACAATTTAATACACATTTAATCGCTTTTGCATCAAATGCAAAATAGTCCCTATCTAAGCTTAAATTATCATATTGCATCAAATGCAATTATTTCATCCCTTGCATCAAAAATGCAAAATATTCTCCCTAACTAATTTCTACCTATTACTAGACGAAGCGTTGCACTCTGTGTGAGACCCTACAGCCTGACCCTTACAACAGGTTGGGCTCGAAGCCCTATACGGCAGTGACCACGAGCAGTGGTTGCCGTCCCTGCTTCAGGAATCATCATTATGTGGTTAACTCATTGACATGAGTATTGTCAGGACCACCTGACTGTTTCCGTGATGATTTCTGCAGTTATAGTCTCTTCGTCTAAATTGTGTCGTGTAGATCAAGTCTGGGGTACGGTCAAACTGTCAACCCCAATAACTTGACTCCGGTTAGTTTCTATCGATCTTTAGTCAACTAATGTTGGACTTCTTCCAACATACTCTGCGCAGAGTTTTTACTAAAGACCGAACTAACTCTACGACACTAACTCCCATTGACCGGGAGAGACGAATCCTCTCTTGGTCATTACTCGCCTCGTACATTTCAAGTGACACCCAATCAAAAGACCTTTCGACAGGCTTTGCCTCGAAGCTAGGTCAGTTGATATAAGTGGCACCGTTCACGCACAGGTTTGTCAAAATGACCTCAAGTCAAAAGACCAACTATCCTATCATCACTCAGAGTTATCACTGACAGATTGGTCAATATAACCATATGATAACTCTAGTGGATCGTTCAGTGAACTTATTCTAATGAGCACCTGTGTCTCGTCTTCGACTTCGCCAAGTCAAGCGATCATGAGATCATCGCCACCGCTAAACGGTGAAGACTAAGACACAATGGTCTATCCGATGTTTCGATATCCTTGTCTCGAAGCATCTACGACCACGAACCATTTTAGACTTATGCTACAGACGGTCAAATGTTTCTCCATGATCGAGATACTCATCTCGATACCAGTTTGACCTTGCATAAAGTCTCAGGACTTTACCTAAGTTGATATCTAATTATAAAATAACTTAGATAAATTATTACCAAACAGCTTACTGTTATTTCGAACAAGATGTTTGTGCTATTCACACAGGAATAAATGGCCTTGAGGGCATCATATTCCTACATACTCAAGGCATAGGATTTTGTAAGGTAAGAGTTTATTTCATTTCAATCGTATTTGAATTGTGTCTCTCGGTTGTGAGAGAGGGTGTGATCCCGGTTTGTGGGAGTCACATGTCATTTGTATGATTTGACTTGTGAAGGTTTTTCACAAGTATTTCATAGTGGAAATCTTGAGTCAGGGTTGCTAACTCAAGTATCCGGAGGGGATCCGGGTGGTTGGGACGTAGGATCACCGGGAACAAGTCGGGGAGACTTGGGTGGATCCGAACCCAGTAACATACTTTGTTTGCGTTGTTTAATTCTTGTTGATCGTTGTTTTATTCCGCATTGTCGTTTGTTCATTGCACAATAGTTAGGAATAATCTTCTTAATTATTTTAAGTACTATTCACCCCCCCTCTAGTACGTGTGCAGTAGCTACCACAGGGCACAACACTAATGGTGTGTTTAGCTGAATGTACGCAACCACTGTTGCTAATTATTTATGATTTCCCATTTTTATCCAAAGTTACCACTATTTTAAAAAAATGTGGTTGGATAATGACCATTTTTAGAGGATATATTGATGAGTACACAAAAGGTACATCATCAGTCATATTAAGGGAGTGGACAAAACCTAATTGTATCCCTTAAATACTCTTAAGAGACCTAAAGGTCTTCATTATCTTTAATGATGATAGTATATCATCTTAAATTCGTTTGAGGACGTGGCGAGAGTTAATGTCTATGTGAATGGAGATGATCTCATAATCATTTTTCCCTTTTGAATGGGACGATGAAAGTTTCACCCTTTTTGAAGAATCTTCGGGTTCTTTTGGTTGATGATGTCTTGCATCATCAATCCAGTGTGATATCGATCCAAAGTTGGTCGATTCTGGACACTTGAGGTGTTCCAATTTTTCCTCTTTTTGAATTTATTTTGGGACAAAGCTTCAGGCTTTATTTATTTTGAGAGTAATAGACACCCTCTTTTTAGAGTATTCAGGCTTAAAAAGTCCTGAATTTTAAAAGAACAGAAATCACAGAAAAGATTTTCTAAATGACTTATAATGTAAAATACTTTTTAAAAGTATATATAAACACTTAAAACTCACTAAGAAATATGTTATGGCAACAGATTAAAATTGTGTTTATAAAGTTTATTTGTCCTCTAAGAGTGGCCAATTATACAATAAGTAGGTCGACTTTCGTCGGTTTAGACTAGCAATGTGTATATATTTCAATGGCATAAACTAATTACTTTTCATATTGCAAAAGCATTATGAGTACTTATCAGAGCTTCTGGTTCTGATCTTAGTTTGCCATTTCCTACTCCGTATCGAGTAATATTTTCCCTTATTTTTTTATTTCAGGTCATGTTTGATCCTTCCCCTGATTTCAATATTCCTTATTTATAAAGGACAATGAAAATTAGTCTTGCTAAGGAGACATAAGCAGGGGTTTGAGCAAATTATTTTATACTTCCACTTTTCTAATTAATTAGAGATTTTTAAAAGTCTATTTGAATGCTCGAGTATGGCTTCAGGCCATTTTCTTGAGGCATTCAAATTTTATGTGGATAGTTAATCATGCTCAAAAAGGGAACAAATACGCGGGTGCGTAATATATTTCTCACTTATTTATTAAGCCACGACTTCAGGCGTATGCTTATATTCAAGGCTAGATTTAAAAAAAATCTTTCCTTATAAAAATAAAGGAGAGTACTCTTTTAAAGAGTTTAGTGGTGTTATGGAAAACTTCTGGTGTCCATATTTGATTATATAGATTATAGATCTTATATATCTATTTACCGCAAAGTGTGCATCTTTTATAAAGATAGCAGTCATAATTTTCGCATAAACCATCGTATTTGTTTTGTTTTGACATTTAATATGATTTGAACTTCAGGTTCAATTTTCAACAAAGGTATGATATTTGAACTTGTTGAAATATTATTTAATCTGTTTGTGCCATAATATTTAATCTTAGTATGAGTATTAACATGGAAAAACAGTTATATAAGAAAATAGACTAAGTTTTAACATGCAAACAAAATATTAAATCAATTTATGCATTAATCGAGTTGTTCATAAGATGTCTTAGATTTTTATGATGCATACCCAAAAAATTTCATGGGAATTTAACCCAAAAAAGGAAAATTTTATGGGTACATGGTGGCGGCGGATGCTTCTGGCCATCTGCGGTATGCGCCATTTCAGTTAGATTATGTTCAGAAAAATTTAAACTGAACAACATGTCATTCATCGTTAACGACAAATAACTTTTTATCCCCCAAAATATTAATATTTATTATAACCACTCTCCCAATTACTTTCCTGATGTTTCAGAAATTTTCCAGAAATTTTCCCAAATTTTTAGGATTTTTCTGGATTTATTCGGTAGTTTCTGAATTTAATATATATTAAAAATATATATATTATAAAGATTTCAGAAATGAATAATATTAGCCCAGCGGGCTTCGGGCCCGTTAAGCACATTTGCTCTTTATTTATGTATATTTTACACTTTTTGTGGGCTGCAGGCCCAACAAAATAAGAGGAAAATAAATTAATTTATGTCCGCGGGCTTCAGGCCCGTTAGGATACTTTTTATTGATTTTCAAGAAAATCTACGGGCTAAGCCCACTAAACAAGTTAAAATTAATTTAAATTTTAGTTATATTTCCGTGTGGGCTTCAGGCCCATTAAGAAAACGGGGGAAACAATTTTAATATTATTAAATTTGTATTTATTTGGTAGGCTTCAGGCCCATTAGAGGGTTCTAACATAATATCAATCAACTAATCTGCTTTTTTCTTATTGGGCTGCTGGCCCAAGAAAAGGCCCATGAATGTAAGAATCTGAGAGTTATTTTTCTAGTTGCACTATCACGTTGAACTATCACTTTACTCCAGAATTTGCATATAGTTCGCATTCTAAATTAAATTTTAGTTGCATTTAAAGATACATCATTAACAGAGGGGTGTGGAAATCTAATAAACAATAGAGCGCAATAATTCTTGCAACCCTATTGGGCCGAGCCGAGCGACCCGAATTTTTATCGGATCGTGCCCGGTCCATACCAGAATGTCCCGAAGTCTTTTCGGGCCGGCCCAGCTCGGTCCTTTAAGAAAACCGGACCGAGCTGGTCCGACCCGATAAGACCGGTCCGACCCAAATTGCCACCCCTACTATGAGTGCTGCTGATCACTTGCTAAATATATTACATTTATTAACAAGTTTGCCAATCCTTTGGGCAAACTCGTAAAAGATAATGGCAAACTTGTGAATAGAGGTAGTAATGTTAGCATAATGTGTAATGTGACTAGCAGCACTCCACACCATTTCTATTTTTTAACAAAAAAATCAAAATTGAAACAAAAATAAAGACCTTTCCCTTGCTTTTGTTTTGTCCGGTGATTCTCAAAGATTCGACAGTTAGATACTTTTACACTAAGTATCTGCTCCACTTTACTCATGTTCTACATAGCTCGGCGCGATAACTAGCAGACGACCTCCCAACAGGTCGGACATAGTTACCCAGAGCCTCCTCGAGTCATCTACTGACTTAGGCATCGAATGAGATTAGGTCGAACTGTAGTGACCCTGTGCTATGAGGAACAAACACTGGGGGGTGAATAGTGTTTTATAGAATTATAAGGAATTTACGCCAATAAAACCCTAATTAACCAACAAATGCGGAATGAAAGAAGTGATCAACAGCACAAGTAAGAATGCAATGCAAACATGCAATGTACCCTGGTTCGGTGCCACCCAAGTCTCCTCGACTTGTTCCCGGTGCCCTAATCCAGCAACACCCGGATCCCCTCCGGATACTCCAGTAAAACCACTAGAGCTTCCTTTAGCCCACTTGCGGAAACCCCACAAGTGCAATCGACCTACAATCGATGTCCGTGTATCCCACAACCCGGGAACACGCAAAGACCTTAATCCCACAACCTGGGACTAAGCACACTCACAAACCGAGAGCAAAACTGAAATCTTGAGTCCCACAACTTGGGATCAAGCCAACCCTCTCAACAACCGAGAGTATACAACAATTAAGAAGTATAGAGAATGAAATATAAATCTTCTTACCACAAAATCCTATGCCTTGAGAAATACTTACCAATTTGGGGCAAGAATGGATTTTGAGGAAGAAGTTTGCACCAAACCCTAGCTCCACCAAGATGGACAGCAATAGATGGCTAGGGTGAAGTTAGTGACTTTGATTCAAGCTCTTAGCTTGAGTAGCTCACAAAGAATGAGAATCTCTCTTGAGGAATTAGGGCTCAAAGAGTAAGGGAGAGATTCTTGTGAGATGAGAGAGCTTAGAAATGGAGTTGAATGGCTCTTCTCTTGGATGTGAAACTGTCTCTTATTTCAGCCTTAATTACCTGATTTGAAGCAACTCAAACTTATATAGAAAGAGACAAAACGGTCACAAAAAATCGTGGCATTAAATGCCCAACGGATCTATTTCTGAAGCTGCTTAATCGTTCTAAGACGGATCACTGACCGATTAGTTTTGCAACTAGTCGGTCGGTGAACCTTCTTGGACCGACTAGATGGTTGACAGAGAAGATGGTGAAATCATGGGTAAGCACTAGTCGGTCTAAGAAGGATCACTGACCGATTAGTTTTGAAACTAGTCTGTCTAAGAAGGATCATCAACCGACTAGATTGACAACTAGTCGGTCGGTGAACCTTCTTGGACCGACTAGATTGACTTTTAATCGATTAACCATCCGTCTTGAACCAACTAACTGGTCAACAGTACAAAGGCTGAATTAACAAGTATGGCTAGTCGGTCTAAGAAGGATCTCCAACCGACTAGATCGT
>CM061142.1:619124111-619257387 GCA_030789695.1 Scilla litardierei
TATACCCCAAACCAATGTGGTGATTGGTCGGAAGTAAGTCACTTAGGATTTTATCCAAATGGTCCTTACCCTTATTGAATCTATTGATTCGGCCTAATGTGTTCTCATATTTCTCTTTGAGAGAACGCATTGAAGTATCTAATGTGGATACTTGCGATGTGAGCACATAAACACGAGATTTAAGATTCTCGTTCTCAATACTCAAAGTCGAGTTTTGAGAAGTTAAATCCGCTATCCTATGTTCTTCCAGATGATCGATGCTAACATGTTCAAGTTTAGATTTGAGATTAACAATCTCATTTTTTAACTCTTCAACAACGGTGTCGTTGTTGGTGATGATAGTCTTAGGCGAGGTTTGAATGCTAGCTAGGTCATCTTTTACTTTAGTATATCTATTTACTAGCTTAGTGTATTTAGACCATAGTTGAGAGTTAGCATTCCTAAGATCATCCATTGTTACCTCATCACCCTCGTTGTCGCTATCATCGGAAGAGGAGGATCCTTGATCATTCTCCTCTCTTGCCATGAAGCACATGTGCGCTTGCTCCACTTGCTCATCGTCCGACTCTCCGCTTGAGGAATCCTCGGAGTCGGTGAATGTTGCTCCGACAAGTCCTTTCTTGTACCCCTTTTTGTACTTCTTTGACTTGTCGAACTTCGGCGCCTTCCACTTCTCCTTTTGCTTGTTTTGAGGACAATCCGCTTTCATGTGTCCTGGCTTATTGCACTTGAAACACAAAGGAGAGGAAGATGCGTTAGAAGAACCAAATTTAGCTTTGTTCTTATAGTTACCTTTTCGGAAGAAACGGTTGAACTTCTTAGCCATGAGAGCCATGGACTCCAAGTCCAACTCGTTTTCTGATTCTTCATCATCGGTTGATGTGGATGTGGATGGAGCGGCTTTGAAAGCAATAGCCTTTTTCTTTGGCTCGTCTTGCTTTAGGTAGGACTTCATCTTTTCTTGCAATTTGAGCTTGCTATCCTTGCGTACTTCGTACGACATTAAAGTACCCATTAGTTGAACTACGGTGTACTTATTCATGTCATTACCTTCCTCGATGGCGAAGGTACGTTTCTCCCAAGAAGAAGGAAGTCCTTCGATAAGCTTTGAGCACTTCTCCTTTTGAGTGTAGGACTTGCCGAGGGCCTCTAACTCGTTTATTATGTCAACGAAGCGAGCGTAATATTCTTTCATCTTCTCGCCCTGTTGCATATGAAACATTTCGTAATCTTTGTTTACGACTACGAGTTTAGAGTCTCTTACCCTACTCGTCCCTTCATGAAGTATGAGGAGGGAGTTCCAAATTTGATATGCACTCTTACATGTGCATATCTTATTGAAGTCCTCGGGCTCCAATGCGCATTGCAAGGCGTTCATTGCCTTGGCATTGCTTACCTCCGCGGCGATCTCCGCGGTAGTCCATTTCTCAAAGTCTTCTTCTTCGGGTTCAATGTATTCCTACATTGTGGTCCTCCATAAGGATGCACTCCGGAGGAAGGTTTCCATCCGGCATTTCCAGTACCCGTAGTTGGTACCGTTGAAGAATGGAGGCCTCGTAGAGGAATGTCCTTCCATCACCGAAGATGCTCCTTCACGGTTCCTGAAGGTGTCATAGTTGGAAGGTGGACGCACGGTCTTGTTGTCGTTGGCAGACATAGCTAAGTATCTGGCTCTGATACCAAATGTAATGCCCTACCAGCTACTGCACAAGTACTAAAGGGGGGGTGAATAGTACTTTAAAATAATAAGGAGTATAATTCCAAATTAAATTGCAAACAACTACCAAACAATTTGCGGAAGCTTAAATTGTATGACAACAACAAAATTAACAATGCAAACAAATGATGTTAATGGGTTCGGATCCACCCAAGTCTCCCCGACTTGTTCCCGGTGATCCTACGTCCCAACCACCTGGATCCCCTCCGGATACTTGAGTTAGAAACCCTAACTCAAGATTTCCACTATGAATATCTTGTGAAAAACCTTCACAAGATCAAATCATACATGCAATAGCAAACGTGAATCCCACAACCCGGGATCACAACCTTCTCTCACAACCGAGAGAATCAACAAGCAATATAAATAAGTTATATTGAAATAAGCAATCTTACCACAAAATCATATACCTTGAGTTTTTCTTACCCAAATGGTGAAATGAAGGATTTGAGGAAGATGAAGTCACCAAGACCTAGCACCAAGGAAATGACCAGCAATCGGTGCCTAGGAATGATTTGGAGACTTGGATCAAGCAATAGCTTGAAGAGCTCACCAAGAACAAGCTTCTCTCTAGATGGATTCTAGATCTAGAAATGAGAGAGAATGGGTTTCTTGTGAGGAAGAGAGCTTTTGATTTGAGTGAGAATAGCTATCTCTTTTGATCTCAATGAATCTCTGAATGGAAGCTCTAACCTAGATAGAAATGACCTAGGTTCGTATTTATAGGGTCCCAAAAAAACAAGTTAGGTCATTCACCAACGGATAGAAATCTGGGAGAATTAGTCGGTCAAAGAACAATCACTGACCGACTAGTTCATCAACTAGTTGGTCAGTCAAACAGCATGGACCGACTAAGTGAAGATCTGAGAAGAGATAGAATTTCAGACCTAGAAATCTAGTCGGTCCAAGAAGACTTTCTGACCGACTAGTTTCACAACTAGTCGGTCAGTCAGTGAACGTAGACCGACTAAGAGGCAAAATGAAATAGTCTGAACACAAGTTGACTTAGTCGGTCCAAGAACAAAAGTTGACCGACTAGATTGTCAACTAGTCGGTCATCAAACGTTCTTAGACCGACTAACGATAAACAGTAGCTTAGGAGAAATTTAGCATGAACAGTAAGTCACAACTAGTCGGTCAAAGAAGCATCACTGACCGACTAGTTCACAAACTAGTCGGTCAGTGAGTCAACGTAGACCGACTAACTGTAAACAGTAAAGTCCAAGAAATTAAGGAATCAAACTAGTCGGTCCAAGAAGAGTTGACGACTGACTAGATCACCATCTAGTCGGTCAGTACTTGTTCTTGTACCAACTAACATGCACAAACAAGTCAGAATCGAAGCGCGACGCTTCGAGGAAGTTAGAATGAACTTGGGCAAGGATCCTAGAGCTACGAAATGAGCGTAATGAAGATAGAAACGTAAGATATACTCAAGGCTTAACATTCTATATATCGAAGCTAAAAGACTATAAATAAAACCTTAATAAACGGTCTTCGAGAGCTTCGATTGATTCTTCATAACTTCCAAAACGGCGCAAGAGCTTCAACGAAGCTTTAGGCATGAATACGAGCTTTGGGAAGTGTTGAGATGTCGCTTTGAATGTTCTCGTGAAATTGGCGACGATCTCCAATACTGCGCTCACAAATTGTTAGTTCATGGATTATTTATGTTTGCTCATCATCAAAACCAAATCCGGGGAATCCAATATTCAACAGGATATCCTCCAAATCAAAGGCCGAAAAATCCGAAGAAGATGCCATGGTTTTTTTAAAAAAAAATTCTAAAAAAAATGAGAATAAACAAGCAAAAAGACTCAATAAGTGGAAAATAAACAAATAGAAAAACACACACTAAGAGATAGAAGTATCACACTAAAAGTTTCAAAATCAATCAAAGATTGCTAAAGATAAAAACCGTTGTCCCCGGCAGCGGCGCCAATTGGTTGACTCGGAAAACGCGCAAGCGCACGCCTTCCGCTCCCAAGCGCAGGAGCGTCAATGCAATATAAAATAACCGGTGAGTTCCGGGTCGGATCACAGGGACAAGTCGTTCTACGTTCACAAATTTGACTGATAACGAAAAATAAAGTGTTTACAACTAACTCAATTCCGGTGGAAATGTCGAAAAAGTGTAGTGGAAAATGTGGAGAACTAAAAAAAATCCTAACCAAAATACTAAGGGTGGAGAGCCGAATCGGTAAGCAACGAGGAGGGCTCATGTGGTGTGCATGTGAGTGAGGCCGGGGGCGTGGAAAATTATCCCTAAGATAACTCAATTGATCTCCCGGCTAAGGGAGCTCAATCGGAAAATACGGCATTTCATCGAACGTGTGGGGTGCAATAAGTAATGAACGAAACTCATAAGTAATCGACAATTAACACAAAAGAGAGGGTCCACTAGGATGATTCTCTCATTGGATTTCCCCTTAGGGTTCCAATAAACAATCCTACTCAAAGTTTCATCCACAAATTAGACAATGAAAATATGCTAGGGTTTCAATTCACAACCCAACAACATTCAACAACACAACCACACAAGCAAATGCACTACTCCATCATACTAAATAAGATGAGATTTATAACAAATTCATCACAATTCATTACAAAATGAGAAGTGCAAAATACAAGGGGGGAGAGGAAGAATTTCACCCAAGATCTCCCCAAATGAGTCTTCCCTTCCACTCTAGCACCTCCACCAAGCTTCACCACCATCCATGGCCTCCAAGCTCCACCCCTAGCCTTAGTGGGGAAGAAAACCCCCTCAAAAACCCTAAAATCGCCAAAAACAGCAGCTTAGAACTCAAAAATCCGAGAGAGGGATCAATTTTCGCAACCTGGGCATTTTTACCCAGCATTGCGGGTCGGGCCCGCAGCGGGCGCCCGACCCGCACTTAACCGGCGCCCGCCTGCGCATTAGAGCGGCGGGGCCCGCTCGATTTGAGCAGGCGCTGGGCCCGCTCAAATCGAGCGGGCCCCGCCCGCTCTTTCGAAACCGTGGGCCGGCCCGCTGCTGGGCCGGCCCGCAAAATAAAAAATAATTTTTTTTTAAATCAGCGCGCGCGGCCCAGCTCGAGAACACGCGGCAGATGGCGCCACGTGGCGCCATCTGATTGGCCCACGTGGCGCCCCTGGTAAAATCCTTTTCCTGTGGTTTAAACCCCCATTTCTCCTCCATTTAAATCCAAAAAAATACCTAGAAATCTCAGAAAATTCCCAAAAAATTCTGGAAAATCCCAAAGACTCCTAGGGGTACCTGAAAAATATGAGAAGGAGAAATTAGTCCATTTGATTAGAAAATTAATATAATGACTATTAAAAGAAAACAATATTAACCTCCAATAATCCATATAAAATGTTCCAATGCTCAAATAATTCCCAAAAAATGGAGATATGATCGAAATAATGGCAAGAGCATAGGAAAAATAATAGGAAGCCAATAAAGACGATAAAAACCGCATTTTGTGCCAAGAATGAGAATAAGCCCTAAAATTGATATGAAGTGAAAATATACCCAAAAAGAGCATGATTAAGCCTAATCTTTGGCACAAAATGGGGATAGTTAGGGGGTAAAATATGCAATTTATATCCCGAATCATGGACAATACCCTAAAGGCTGAATATCTTACGGTCGAAGATTCATTTGAGATGTGGATGGCCCTTGAGGATAGATCTAAACATCAGAAAGATATTATACTACCAAGGGCATGATATGAGTGGGAGAACCTGAGACTGCATGACTTCAAGTCTATAGCTGAGTACAACTCAACTCTATTTCACATCACCTCACACCTGAAGTTATGTGGTGAAAAAGTTTCAGAAGATCGCATGCCGGAAACGACGTACACATTTTTCCATGAGAAAGATGTGATACTTATCAGCAATACCGTGAACGAAAGTTCACCAAGTATTCTGAGCTGCTGTCATGTTTACTCATGGCGGAACAAAACAGAGAGTTTCTCCTCGCCACTCACAACATACGCCCCCTGACACTGCCCCCTCACAGAAGCTCATAACGCCTCTTCTTCTTGAAAGAAGAGGGGCAATAAAAGAAAAGAAAGACCACAGAAAGGGGGACAGAACAAACGGGCTAGGGGCCAAGTCCAGCAGCAAAGAAATGAAAGTAAGCAGAAGTTCACCTGGCACAGAAATGACAACAATATAAATGATGCACCCTCACCCAAGAGGGAATGGGAACACCAGTGACATAGCTGTTGCATGAAAGGGCACTGGTCCAGAGTGTGTCGAACTCCGCAGCATCTCCAGGACTTGTATAAAGAAAATAAAAAATATAAAGCTGAAACAAACCTGATGACTTCTGATGCTCCAGTCAAGTTTACAGCTGATGACTTTGAACATGATGACCTGCTTGATTAGCCTTCTATTTTTTATCTTAGCAAATTGTTTAGAACATTTCATGTTATGAGAGCTTTCATATTATGAAATTTGATCTTGAATGAAAATGTTTCTATGAAATTGTGCATATATAATTCATCTTTTAATAGATGAACAGCTCTCATGACTGATTAGTAGACAATAAACACATATGATCCTCCAATACAATGTCCAAAATCAGGGCCATATTGAAAGTTCTGGGAACACAACACTGTTGCCCCCAAATGACACAGAAATAAAAAATAAAGGATGTATTAATCTCTCTGAATTCCAAAAGAAACTTTCTAAGTTTTAAGGACATCCGTTTCGACGGATTCCATTTGGAAGCAGCAAATGTAAATGAAAAACAAATTACTGTATGTAACGTCTCAATAAAAAGGAGTAAAATCCATATTTAAACGTTTTGAGAGCCTTACAGGCCTCTACCATACAAAGATTCGGAGAAAGGAAGCGGAATTAAATGGAGCACCTGAAGTGCCCGACATCAGCTAAGTTTTTACTCTGGCATTATAGACTTGGCCGCCCTGGATCAGTGATGATGCGCCGCATCTTATCCTATGGGTATGACTTGAAGAACCAGAAGATTCATCAGAAGGGAGAATTCCCTCGCGTCCCTTACTATAAGGGAAAACTAATTACAAGGCCATCTCTACGAAAAGTTGAAAAAAAATCTTCATGCTTCCTCAAAAAAAAGAATATAAGGAGATTGATGTGGACAACTTTCACACCCCTAGTGGATTATTTCGATATTTCATTGTACTAATAAATGCATCCTCAGAATATTCGAATGTTTGTCTAATATAGACCTGCAACTTAGCTTTTCCAAAGCTATTAGCATAAAAATAAAAATGTTGTGAGCACATTTTCCAGACAATCAAATATAGAAAATAAGTCTGGTTAATGTTGAAAAATATACCTTTCGGTCATTTCAAGAGTAATGCCAATCAACAGGAATAGAAAATGAACATACAAGTGCCGCATGTTCATACCCAAAATGGGTCGGCAGAGTCACTGATAAGTAGACTCCACTGGATTGAACGTTCATTAAATCCCGATTGCCGATGGATGCATGGGGACATGCAAATTCTGCATGCTGCATCGTAACTAAAAGACCCTCTGGAGGTCAGAGTCTCCAATGCAACTTGCATATGGAATGCCACCGAACATTTCTCATCTGAGAATTGTCGGTCGCACAGTTTAAATCTCCATTGCACCACCACAGAGGACCAAAACGATCCTCAACTTCGCCTAGGTATCCATGCAGGGTTTGACTCACCCTCACTTATACGATACCTAGAACCCCAAACGGGGAATGCATTTAAGACACATCTTGAAGACTGTGATTTCGATGAGACGAGTTCCCCAAAATATGCCCAGATACTAGAAAATCTGGCGCGAAGCAAATTATAATGTGTGATACAAAAAGCTTGACCCACTATGAATCGGTAACAAAATAAATGTGAAGATGCAATCCTGAAGATCCTTCATATATAGAACAATGTTCACCACTTACCGAACTCATTTACTGACAACCAGAAGATTGCCAGATCACACATCCCTGCTACAAAAACTCCAGCTAGGATTGAAATCCCTGAGAATGGATGTAATCCATCAGTAGCAAAAGTGGCTGATCCTCAACAGAAAAGAGTCAGATCATCAGGCTACAAGGACAGAAACTCCTGGAGACCTTAAGGACAATACTACCACAGGACAATGAGCTCATGTCCACATCCTCACCCTTCCCGGAATCCACTGCAGAGGAACTGCTGGGAAAAACTGAAATTGAAAGTAAATGTTGTAGGGTTTTCTGGGACCCTTAGGGCACAAAAACTCTATGCCCGTCCTAAGTCGGACGGAACATAGACAGAAAAGCAGCGGAAAAATAAACATGTTAATCTAATTAACATTTAACCCTAAGGTCCAAGACCCTAATCCAAGATCTATGCCGACTTGGGATGGGTCTGACCATCCCAAGAAGGATCTAGCCTACTACGATTAAACTAAACTAATGCTTAATTAAATACATACCCGGAATCTCAACCCTGGAGCAGGCGAGATGTTCCGCACCGTCTTCCGAGCCGCTCCCCGTCCCACGCTGAGCCGCTCCTCGAACCGCTCCTCGAACCGCTCCGCATCCCGAGGCGAGCAATCCTCGTGTCACCGAGCCAACCATGCGCCGAAGAAAGTTTCACGCGAGTGAAACCTCCGCCTAGATTTCGGATCCGAATCCGAACTCCTTTGCGGCTTTGCTAGAGCCCTCAAGAGTAAGGCAAAAATTTAGGGAGATAGAAGAAATATTAATTTAAGCTTAAATCCGAGCGTGCTCCAACATTTACGAGAGCCGCTCAGATCTAGAGCTTGGGACGAGTTTTGAGGAGGAGAGCAGACCCCTATTTATATAGGCGGCGGACTCTCCCCTTTTCTCAAAATCCGATGTGGGACTATTAATTTGAGTTAATTAAAATCAAGTTAGTTTGCACTTCACAAAGTGCAAACTTCCGTGAATTTTAACTCACTCACCGTTGAACTTCAAGATTGATACAACCTATCAATTCGAAGGGTGTTCAACGGTGAACGCATAGGAAAAAACCGTTCGTCAATCGGAGTTCGTTTGACCCTCCAATTGATCGTTCAAATATCAGCCCAAGGCTAGTTTTTCGCAAAAACTGAGCCGTCAAATAATTCTGCACAGTAAGGGTTCAAAACCCTAGAACTGGGGCCCACCAGGCCAGCTGGGCGAGCCCAGACCAGGTCAGACCTGATCTGGGCGCGCCCAGACTGGCGCGCCCAAACTGGGCGCTTGGCCCAGTCAGGCCAGGCGCCTAGCCCAGGTGCCCAGGCGTCTGGGCGCTGGCCCAGGCGCCCAAGTGCCTGGACGCGGGCCAAGGCGCCCAGGGCACCTGGGCGGGCCCAGGCCCAGGCCCAGGCCCAGGCGCCCTGCGCCTGGGCCTGCGCCCAGGCGCTCAGGCCCGGTCAGCCTGGGCTGTGCCTGGGTCTAGCCAGGCGTCCAGGCCAGACCCAGTCTGGCCCGGGTCAGCCTAGTCTGACCCGTTGAACTATTTTGGGCATATCTTGATCATTTGGTGTCCGATTTGGACGCCGTTTGAACTTGGGTCTAGACCGAGACATTCCCGTCTTACCCGTGAACTTTTCCTTACGTTTATATTATTAAATATTGTTTTAAACTATTTAAAACACATTTAATCTCTTTTGCATCAAATGCAAAATAGTCCCTATCTAAGCTTAAATTTCATATTGCATCAATATGCAATTTTCTCTTCTTTTGCATCAAATGCAAATTATTCTCCCTAACTAATTTCTACCTATTACTAGACGAAGATCGCACTCTGTGTGAGACCCTACAGCCTGACCCTTACAACAGGTTGGGCTCGAAGCCCTATACGGCAGTGACCACGAGCAGTGGTTGCCGTCCCTGCTTCAGGAATCATCAGTATGTGGTTGACTCATTGACATGAGTATTGTCGGGACCACCCTGACTGTTTCCGTGATGAATTCCGCAGTTATAGTCTTTTCGTCTAAATTATGTCGTGTAGATCAAGTCTAGGGTACGGTCAAAACTGTCAACCCTAATAACTTGACTCCGGTTAGTTTCTATCGATCTTTAGTCAAATAATGTTGGACTTCCTTCCAACAAACTCTTGTTGGAAGCAACGATATAGGATCTTGGTTTGATGATGACAAACGTGTCGGTATATCTGATGTGTGTGCTTAGTGTGTTTCAGGCTTGGCGATCACTATTTGGAGGAATTGCTATTCGTATAGCATATTGGGAGAAAGAGTCTGTGTGTGCACAAAGAAGTTTGACTTGGTCAAAGGAGAGAAAAGTGGACCAAGTCAAATTGCCTTAGGAGATTGGATTGATTCAAATCAATTTAATATTTGATCAAATCAATTAGATGGATTTGTGTCTACCCCATTTCCTATTCAAACAACAAATCAAATCACATATTGTTTGGGTCAAATCCCTAAGCGGTTGGCACAACCCTATCACCCGTGTCCTATAAATACCCATCTTCTAGGGTTGAAAGGGAGCGCGGCTTAAACAAATAAAAACACAGTCTGCCGATTTCTTTTCCCCTCCTCAAGAGAGCCTCTCATCATAATTCTTTGAGTGCTCTTGCCTTGATATTATCAAACCCCTGGCCGAATCAATTTTTCCCTGACAGCACTTCGTTTCATCATTTTCTAACAATTCTTTCTTTTAAGAAAAAAAACAAAAACAATGTTCTGAGTGCATTTCATTTAAAAGGCCATCTTTAATAGTTTCATGATCAAAAGGCCTCTTTTTTTGCAACAATTTCATTGTTTTTTTGACAGGGCCGGCCCTCCTCCTGAGAAAGGTGCAAGCAAACTGAAGTGCTTGGCAAATTACGCATGAAATCAGAGAGCAATCAAACAAAGGTGAAGTTCTTTTGTTTTTGTTTTCCCCAAGGTAATTAACAAGGTTGCTTGTTTTGGATGCAGGAAGCAAATTAATTCTCAAAGTCCAAGCACTATTTTTTTGGGGGGGATTTGTAATAGGCCGACATCATCACGTGGGGGTCAAGTTATTTGTTCTTCATCCTTTTGAAAATCCCACTTCATCTTTCAGCTGAAATCAAAAGAGCCGGCCACCTTAGCAAATAATTTTTCTTTAAGGGGGGAACTGTTAATACCTTTTTCTCCAAGCCACTGCATTTATCAAACGGAAGCAAAAATTTTCTGAGGGTGACAGGTGCAGGCTTTTGTCGGCCACATTGTTTGTGCAAGCTGCTGCCGCAACTTTAACTATTTCCAAATTGAACTGACGCATGAGAGAGAAGCCGGAGGGCAACACAAGTGCTGGCCGAACTAATGCTTTAGAGGGTACCCAGGCCAAATTGTCTTGATTGATCAAAAATCCCAAACAAGCTGAGGCCGAAAATTTGATGAGCCACGTGCTTCGTATTTCCATGACAGAGCCGCATGCATTATTATCAAGGCTGCATAAATGTCCTCACATAGCCGAAGGTAAGTATTGTTTTTGTTAGTAATTAAAGCTGTGTTTCTTTTTCTGTGTGCAGGGGCCGAAATCAGGGGACTTTGCCCAACTCGTTGGGGTTTACCATCAAAAGGCAGAGGCCACATCAAAGTTCATCCAGGGACCAAAGTTTCAATCATCAAGTTCCTAATAGTGAAGGCCAAAAATTCTTACAGAGATTTGTTTACAAGTGCTTAGGGTTGGCCGAACAAATTTCAGAAGACCTTTGTTTGAGAAAAGCCACATCTTGAGTTGCCGTTGCCGAGGAGACCACTACTACTTGCCAGACGACTTCTGGCCCGTGCTTATTGACGAAGACATCGCTGCCACACAATCTGAGCTTCCTAAACTCTAAACTTTATTATTTTGTGTAGCAATTGTGATAGATCTTCGTAGGGGAAACTTTACCATTTTCGGGGACTATTTTGGGACTTGTCTAGTTGGGACTAGACAAGTGGGACCCAGCTAGTTTGGGACTAGCTGGTAGAAAGCTTTACTAGGATTGATAGTGAGAGAAAACACTGTGTGTGGGGGTACTGAGAGCCTGGCGAGTGTAGAGACGTAGAGGGTGCTCTGAGCGTGCTCTAACTTGTGGTTTTGTACCTATTGCGCTATTCAATACTAGTTCTGCTTTGGGGGCTGGAGTAGGTCGTTGGGACGACCGAACCAGGGTAAATCTTGCTGTGTACTCTGTGTCTGCTTTTCATTACTCTGGTTGTGCTTTTAACTGCGTGTGATTTCTCGTGGGTTGCACGAGAATTTTTTATTAGCCTATTCACCCCCCCTCTAGGCTAGGATCCAGATCCAACAAGTGGTATCAGAGCCGGTTTTGGGATCTAGCCTAGGATTGACCATGAATAACCATTTGGATAGTGCTTTTGCTGAGGGTCAGTCTGTTTCCCGTCCCCCTAGGTTTAACGGAGGTGATTATGCTTATTGGAAAAATCGTATGAAAATCTACCTTATTTCTGTTGATTACAAGGCTTGGCAAATAATTGAAAAAGGATAAACTGCCTGTAATTAAAGTAGAAAATGCTGAGATTGAAAAACCAAATGACAAATGGGATGATAATGATTGGAAATCTTATTCTTTAAATGCTAAAGCTATGAATGCTCTCATTTGTGCACTTGATAAATCTGAATATAATAGAATCTCACATTGTCTAACTGTGCAGGAAATATGGCATACTTTGGAGGTGACGCACGAGGGAACGTCACAGGTGAAGGAGTCTAGACTTGCACTTCTGAGCACAGAGTACGAGGGATTTCACATGCTACCATCAGAGACCATATCAGAAATGTTTGCGAGATTCACCAACATCGTCTACAAGTCTAGCTCGCTCGGTAAGCCATATTCTAGCCTTGAACAGGTGAGAAAGATTTTAAGAGCACTGCCAAGCTCTTTCAGACCAAAGGTCACCGCCATCCAGGAAGCAAAGGTATTGTCTCAATTGAAGGTGGAGGACCTTATTGGTAATTTGATGTCGCATGAGTTGGAATTACAAAATGTTGAAGCAAGAGAGAACCTGAGGAGAAAGAGAAAGCCATAAAGCCCCTTGCTTTGCAAGCTAGCGAAGAAGAGGATGATGAAGAAGAAATAGCGCTAATGGTGAGAAACTTCAGAAAGTTCATCAAGACCAAGCATGGGAGAAACGAAATGGCACCCAGGTTTAATCGTTCTAACTTTAATAATTCTTCCAAGCAATTTAATGATCAGAAATCTACTGATAGAATGCAATGTTTTAAATGCAAGGGAAGAGGACATCTGATGAAGGATTGCCCAAATGAAACTGCTCAGCTCGCTAAAGGAAAAGGAAAAGCGAAGGTATTAACATGGGATATGGATAGCGAAGCTGAAAGCGAGGAGGAACATGAAGCCCATTCTTGCATGGCTTTGATGGGCATCCAAGATGAGACACCGTCAGGTAGCAAAGCTGAACTTCTTAAAATTTGTGAAGAAATGCAAAATCAAATAGTAGATCATGAGTTCACTATTGAATGTCTCCAAAATCAAAACTATGACATGCAAGTTAGAGATGATAAGGTGTTTAAAGAGAATGAAAAACTTAAAATTGAACTTAATGCATGTAAGTCTACTATTGAAATCATGAAGAAGGAAAAAGAAAGCTTTGATGGAAAATGCTCCTTGTATTTCGTGTTCCTCTTTATTAAATCAAAATAGCATGCTTAAACAAGATTTAATGAAGCTCGAAGCTGAAAAAGAATATGAAATAAGAGAGCTTAAGGATAAATTTTGCATGCTAGATAATGACTTTAAAAGAAAAATGATTGAATTCGAGAAGAAGGAAGAGGAAAACAAGAGGGTTTTTATAAGTAAATGCACGATGCTTGTGGAAGAGAATAAAAAATTAAAAATCAAAGTTTCTCATCTTGAATTGGCCATTAAGAAATTCTCTATAGGAAAACAATCGTTGGACACTATTTTAGAGAATCAATTATATGGCAATAATAGAAGAGGACTTGGTTTTTGGTCTGAAAAACGTTGAAAAGCAAAAATTCAAGAAATTCCACAATGTACCCTCTATTGCAAAGAACAAATATGCAAAGTGCTTTACTTGTGATAGTGTAGGCCACACTTCATATTATTGCAAATTTAGGAACACTAATATCAAGTTTAAACAAGTGTGGGTTCCTAAAACAATATTGGCTAACACTAGTGGACCTTGTTGGATTCCAAGGTCACACTTAACACCCTTCATGTAGGTGTGATGGAGTTTTGGCGAGGAGCGTTAAATTCAATGTCTCATTCTTTTAGCTCCTTCGTCAAAAAGCGACGAGAAGGTATAATTTTTATCCCTCTTTGCATTTCATTGCATACCTTCATAGATTTGTTTGTGTGCTTGATTTATTTTGATTTGTGTGCTTGCTTCGCATGATTTTTTTAAATGTTTTTATTTCTGAAAAAAACAAAAAAAAATTTGAAAAAAAAAATCAAAAAAAATCAAAAAAAAAAAACAATTGTGCTTATTGATTATCCTCTTATATATCTCTTACGTGGTATTGTATGAATGATCAATCTATCCCTTGTAGAAGTCAATTCATTATTGTTGTAGCTACATGAACATGATGTTATTCTTTTTAGTAGCCCCATGACATGTCTCATAAGTTTTAAACTTGACTTCTACACCTACATTTGCACTTTCACGATATTTGACTTTTTAGTGCTTTTGGAGATTCTTTTGAAGAGTAATGGAAAGTAGAATGTAGGAATGATTAATTTCTGAAATTTCTAAGGGATATGATGTGTTTAGCCATGAATTAAAATTGAGCACAAAAGAAAAATATAAAAAAAACGATATTTGCTCTGTATGAAAAATGGATACACTTCATGGCTAATACACAACCCACGAGTATCCAACTTGTGCTAAATGGGTAATCATTAGCGTTGGTGTATATAACTCGTCAAGCAATGCCATCCCACATTTAAAAGTCCTTTTAGGCCATGTTTTGGGATTCGGTATCTTGAACTCATCTTTGATGAGGTGGGAAAAATCAATCCTAGTGATATTCATGAAAATTGGAAAATGTGGATTGATTTGGTTGAATTTCTGAAATTGAATCTCCTCTTGTACTTAATTGTCTATATCACTACACTTTCACAAAGGTGGAGAAGTCCGGGTATGAAATTATATGAACTTGAACTGCCTATTATTTAGACTACTCATGCAAATTGCACGCTACTTCTAATAATGATTTATTTTTGCATGTGATATTTTTGTGACTTCATTAATCCACTTTTGGTGATTACAAAGGGGGAGAAAGAAAATATTTTGAGAGCTTTGATGTTGATATTATTTGTTGAAGGATGTTGATATTATTTGTTGAAGGGGGAGCCTGAAATATTCTTGAATACTTGTTGAAGGGGGAGCTTGAGAGAAGGGGGAGCATGATATTGTATGTGTTATAAGTCTGTGCATGCCATGTGTTGCATTACACCTTTTTAGCACACTTCACACACTCATTCCTATTGATAAAATCTTTTGTGGGTTTGTCATCACCAAAAGGGGGAGATTGTTGGAAGCAACGATATAGGATCTTGGTTTGATGATGACAAACGTGTCGGTATATCTGATGTGTGTGCTTAGTGTGTTTCAGGCTTGGCGATCACTATTTGGAGGAATTGCTATTTCGTATAGCATATTGGGAGAAAGAGTCTTGTGTGTGCACAAAGAAGTTTGACTTGGTCAAAGGAGAGAAAAGTGGACCAAGTCAAATTGCCTTAGGAGATTGGATTGATTCAAATCAATTTAATATTTGATCAAATCAATTAGATGGATTTGTGTCTACCCATTTCCTATTTCAAACAACAAATCAAATCACATATTGTTTGGGTCAAATCCCTAAGCGGTTGGCACAACCCTATCACCCGTGTCCTATAAATACCCATCTTCTAGGGTTGAAAGGGAGCGCGGCTTAAACAAATAAAAACACAGTCTGCCGATTTCTTTTCCCCTCCTCAAGAGAGCCTCTCATCATAATTCTTTGAGTGCTCTTGCCTTGATATTATCAAACCCCTGGCCGAATCAATTTTTCCCTGACAGCACTTCGTTTCATCATTTTTCTAACAATTCTTTCTTTTAAGAAAAAAAACAAAAACAATGTTCTGAGTGCATTTCATTTAAAAGGCCATCTTTAATAGTTTCATGATCAAAAGGCCTCTTTTTTTTGCAACAATTTCATTGTTTTTTTGACAGGGCCGGCCTCCTCCTGAGAAAGGTGCAAGCAAACTGAAGTGCTTGGCAAATTACGCATGAAATCAGAGAGCAATCAAACAAAGGTGAAGTTCTTTTGTTTTTGTTTTCCCCAAGGTAATTAACAAGGTTGCTTGTTTGGATGCAGGAAGCAAATTAATTCTCAAAGTCCAAGCACTATTTTTTTTGGGGGATTTGTAATAGGCCGACATCATCACGTTGGGGGTCAAGTTATTTGTTCTTCATCCTTTTGAAAATCCCACTTCATCTTTCAGCTGAAATCAAAAGAGCCGGCCACCTTAGCAAATAATTTTTCTTTAAGGGGAGAACTGTTAATACCTTTTTCTCCAAGCCACTGCATTTATCAAACGGAAGCAAAAATTTTCTGAGGGTGACAGGTGCAGGCTTTTGTCGGCCACATTGTTTGTGCAAGCTGCTGCCGCAACTTTAACTATTTCCAAATTGAACTGACGCATGAGAGAGAAGCCGGAGGGCAACACAAGTGCTGGCCGAACTAATGCTTTAGAGGGTACCCAGGCCAAATTGTCTTGATTGATCAAAAACCCCAAACAAGCTGAGGCCGAAAATTTGATGAGCCACGTGCTTCGTATTTCCAAGACAGAGCCGCATGCATTATTATCAAGGCTGCATAAATGTCCTCACATAGCCGAAGGTAAGTATTGTTTTTGTTAGTAATTAAAGCTGTGTTTCTTTTTCTGTGTGCAGGGCCGAAATCAGGGGACTTTGCCAACTCGTTGGGGTTTACATCAAAAGGCAGAGGCCACATCAAAGTTCATCCAGGGACCAAAGTTTCAATCATCAAGTTCCTAATAGTGAAGGCCAAAAATTCTTACAGAGAATTTGTGTACAAGTGCTTAGGGTTGGCCGAACAAATTTCAGAAGACCTTTGTTTGAGAAAAGCCACATCTTGAGTTGCCGTTGCCGAGGAGACCACTACTACTTGCCAGACGACTTCTGGCCCGTGCTTATTGACGAAGACATCGCTGCCACACAATCTGAGCTTCCTAAACTCTAAACTTTATTATTTTGTGTAGCAATTGTGATAGATCTTCGTAGGGGAAACTTTACCATTTTCGGGGACTATTTTGGGACTTGTCTAGTTGGGACTAGACAAGTGGGACCCAGCTAGTTTGGGACTAGCTGGTAGAAAGCTTTACTAGGATTGATATCTTTAGTCAAATAATATTGGACTTCTTCCAACAAACTCTGGCCAGAGATTTTACTAAAGACCGAACTAACCCAACGACACTAACTCCCATTGACCGGGAGAGACGAATCCTCTATTGGTCATTACTCTCCTCATGCGCTTCAAGTGTCACCCAATCAAAAGACCTTTCGACAGGCCTTGCCTCGAAACTAGGTCAGTTGATCTAAGTGACACTGTTCACGCATAGGTTTGTCAAAATGACCTCAAGTCAAAAGACCAACTAGCCTATCATCACTCAGAGTCATCATTGACAGATTGGTCAATACAACCATATGATAACTCTTGTGGATCGTTCAGTGAACTCATTCTCTAATGAGCACCTGTGTCTTTGTCTTTGACTTCGCCAAGTCAAGCGATCATGAGATCATCGCCACCGCTAAATAGTGAAGACTAAGACACAATGGTCTATCCGATGTTTCGATATCCTAGTCTCGAAACATCTACGACCACGAACCCTTTTAGACTTATGCTACAGACGGTCAAACACTTCTCCATGATCGACTCATCTCGATACCTGTTTGACCTCGCATAAAGCCTCAGGACTTTACTTAAGTCAACATCTACATTATAATTTAACTTAGATAAATTATTACCAAACAGTTTACTGTTATTTCGAACGAGACGTTTGTGCTATACACACAGAGATAAATAGCCTCGAGGGCATCATTTCTCTACATCTCCCACTTGCACTCAGGCCCATTTATCTCGGTATCTAATACCATTTTTACACATAAGTTTTCCCGACTTCATGTGGTAGAGCCTTCGTGAGTGGATCTGCTAAAACCGTCTACACTATAGACTTAAGGGGTTTCTATGTTCATGTTGGACCAACCATTTGAATCTCATTCAAATAATTCACTTTGGTCTTTCAGAATCCATAATATTTTTATTTACTTGGATCTTATCCAGTTCTTCGTACCTTACGATAATTATTTAAATTAGTTACTGGTCATTTCAAATGGCTCATATTTATTTCTGATAAAGTATCAAACTCTTTTGATCACTTTGTCAAAATATATGTTCCATCCTTTTGATGTCTCGCATGTAATTTATACGCTCCCACTGACCTTGAAAACTTTCTGGTTAATTCATATAAGTTGGTCCGTCTAAATCATATTTAGAAAAACGAACTTATAAGTGAATGTTCCAATTTTCATGGTCAACTCTGAGCGTTTTACATCGAGCTTGGTCCGAGTAGATCTGTGTACATCTGCTGGTGAGACGGTTTCAACATAATCCATTTTATAGGAATTAGGATGAAAACCGTTCTCGACCAACATGATCGCACTTCACTATTTTCCTTTCTGCACAAATCTTTCAACTTAAAGATTTACTTGTAGAAAGTAAGGAAACATTTTCCTTGGGCACGTAAACTAAATTCCAAAATTTATTTACGCACACGGACCTATTCTGATTGCATCAAATTTTAAATCGGAGTTACTACTCCGAATTTTCATCCTAGAAGTTGGCTAAGTCATCATCAATTATGATGTTTAACTCGACTTTTCGTCTCACGAAATTCGAGTAATTATACAACTTCATAATGATTGATTTAACGAATATCTTATTGATAATGTCCTCATAGAACATTATCAAAACCTTGGCATTACTATTTGGGACTTAACCCAGAGGGAGGACTTACCTCAGAGTCACTGGCTATGGATCGCACCAAGTCTAACTTAGTGTGATTCATACATTTTAACACACGGATGTGTTAACAGACTTGACCTGAGAGAAAATCACATTTTCTTTTAATTACGCAAGATTTTAAGTAGCTAAGTATTTAACCGTTCGATCTAATCGAATCAGTTTAAATACTTTAGTCATTTCGTTCTTTATTTTATCAGACTTGTGTTTCATCAAGAACACGTGTCTTAATAAAATATACGAATAACTTATTTTGGTTAATATAGACTCGGGTACATCAGTATGTACCAGACTGAGTTCGACAACTCATTCTCCCACTGTCTCACAGATGGGTTTCGGTCATTATATCTAAGAGGGTAAGATTCACAAGTGTCCGTAGACTTCATAATACGAGAGGTCAGACCCCTCTTTATGTGACTTGTGAAGCTTAGTCTCTCGATACGGCTAAGTCTATTTTGCCATATAAGTCTGCTACTATCTTGTGTATTTATATATTAACATTTAATATATATATTATCGTTATACATAAATTACTAACGCAAAACATTGCTTCAGAAGCGAGGTGACGACATTTGTCAAATTGTGTTAGACGTCTTTTGTATAACAATAATTATAAAATCGTGACATCAAAATATGTCACATTTTCATTTCCTCCTACTTATGCCTTTACTAATGATAAATTAAACTATTAAACTCGATTGACTTTCCGGAGTGCCTTCTTCCTTTTCTAAATCACATTTAGATATTTAAATAGCCTAACATAAATAAATAGCTATGCAAACGTCTCATGTATCCAAACGCCTGAGAGTTGCAATCTTGAGTGTAGCTCAAGAAGTTGCCTGTCTCAAGATCCGGTTGGGATACATAGCCTTGCATCGCTCATGCACTCGTATTCGAATCAAACAATTTGATCGAATTTTTGAACTTTGCGGATCAAAATTGTTTATCCATACAACCTTGAGGGTAGCTCGACAAGTTGTAGGGAGAAACATACTTCGAATATCCTATATGTTCAAGCTGCCTCATATAGAGACGAGTGTCATGTAGCTTGAATTTATTTGTTGGACCCAGAACTTAATGAAATCATATTTCTTAAGTCTGTTCCTTTAGAAGGTCATTTTTAATAATGTCAACGAGAATATAGTTTTAATTCTATCAATTAGAATTTAACTTGATATTCTATTAATCAACCTATTTGACCAGTTAACTAATTCCATTAAAATATTATAATTAGATTCCTTCGGTAAACATAGTCTTGCCTTAGTTTAGCATATGTTCAAAATTAAATATAGGTAGAATGGCTTTTATCTATCTATATCCTCCCACTATTTTTACGATCGTTTCAAAGCTTAATAACGAACGATTTAATCGAATTAAAAATTAATGGGTAAGAGGTCCAATCACCTTGAGCCTAACAACCTTGAGTGTAGCTCAACAAGTTGCTTGACTCTGCGATTGGAAGATGACTCTTCATCGATCATATCGGATATGACTCTCTTAATCGGTTTTTGCCCCTAGTCATTTGTGATCATGAGTGTGCTCATCCAAATCACAATGTCTAGTCAAGTCGGACCCTTGTTTTCGTGTCTAGCCTGACTTGCCCCTTCGCTCGGTGTATTCACGACACGTCGGTTTGGGTCAGGTCTTAGACTACATCTAGTCAGACTACATTGTTGACTTAACTTACGCCGGCGCTCGGGGTACGAGACGACGGTTTGGGTCAGTCAAGATTTCATCTTATATATTTAAGGAGTTGGTTTCTACAGGGTTGCCATGTCACAGCTTGAGTGTATCTCAACAACTGAGACACGGGCCCTATAGTTGCTAACCCCTAAAACAAGGAGGGCTACGGCTAATCTTGAAAAAGATCATTAACGTATTTGACTTAGATATAGTCCAGGGTGTCATACAATCATGATTCGCGACATTGCGGTCCAGCGGAACTCAGCCAGGGAATTGACTAAGCCAGGATCACTATCCCTTAAAGGGTGATCCAGAACTCTTAGCCAAGCACATTGACTGGATCATGGTCCATTGAATGAAGCTTGTCATTTTTGTATGTGTGCCATAGACTAAACAGCTTTTATTAACAACTAATTAATCCTATCAACTAGTTGCATCCTTAAATTCAAAATTTTAGGATTTGTTTAATAACTTTTATTAAGTCCTTATCAACTATAAGGTTCACGTGCTATCCTAATCGTTATTAGGATTTTAATAAATTTTATTAACAACGCTAAAAGCGAAGTCCTTTAATGAGAATTAATTATAACAATTAGAATTAAGAAATCATTAAAAGGACTACCCTAATCAGGAATTAGGTCTTGGAGTGTTGTTAATGTTTTATTAAAACATAGCATGTCATTAAAATTCAATTAATAAATTTTAATCATTTCTTAATGGCTAACCTAAAGGGTTGTCTTGTGTTATCAAATAAGGGACAAGAAGAACTAGCCATTAAAATAAAGCTACACTAATTTATCGCATAAAGATAGTGCACAACTATTTAACAATTAAATAGACTAAGTTTATCGCATAAACAATTTTAGCATGCATACATAAATTTAACATTTAAATTTAAAATATGATTTTAAAAATATTTTATTTTTATCTCATAAAAACTTGTTTTTAAAATCACAAATTTGCATGCTACTTTAAAAAATTTATCGCATAAAAATTTTAACCTTTAAAATCAGTTTTAAAATATCTCATAAAATTAAAACATCATTTTAAAAAAACTTTCATGCTTAAAAATTTATCAAATAAAATTTTAGGCACTTTAAACTTATCGCATAAATTTTAAAAGATTTAAAATTAGTTTTAAAATTATCACATAAATTTTAAAACGTCATTTAAAAATTTCCATGTTCAAAATTTATCAAATAGAATATTTGAACATCTAAAACATTTTTGAAAATTATCTGATAACTTTAAAAACATTTTTTAAAAGTATTTAAAAGCATTTTAAAGTTTAAAGAAACCGCAGGCTAGATCGTAACGCAGATTGTCACGCCCCGCTTCCCTAAAATGGAGGCGAGACGTGAAAAGGTCTGCACGAGAGTGGAGCTGTGAAGCCCCAAACCCGATAAGCGTCAATAAAACATAAGCAGGTCCCTGTAACCACAAACGGAACAACAATAATAACACAAGGAGAGACAGAAATAAAATCTCAAATCTCAGCATTTGTCCAACATTAACATTAAGTTCAACATCCAGAAAAGCCACCAGGCTAAAAGAAAGAGTCTAACGGCCCAGAACAAGGCCACAAGGACAAACATAACAAAGTATAGGTGCCACGCACCGACAACTAAACATCAGTCTAAAACAAAGGGGAAAGCTCAACGAAGACACTAGGACTGGTCCCCAGTGTCCACGTACTCCTCGCCAAACACAGGCTCGGGCTCGGCGTCAGCAAACACCTCGTCCTCCATAATGAACTCAGGCTCAGGGTCTAACATGTGTCACCCAAAAGAGTAGAGGGGCACATGTCAGCAAGTCTAAAAGACTTGGGCAAGGAAACTGAAAGTAAGGTAAACTAACAACCTAGCAGTTATAGTATGATGCATGACATGGCAAGTATAGTATGGAAGTGACAAGTAAAGGGAAGTCCAAGTAGCAAGTATGTCATGGATAACAAGTTTTACAAGTAAAACACGGACAAGTAGAAGTCAAATAGTTCACGTCAAGTAAACACGTCAAGTAACAAGTAGTGCACAGAGATTTCGTCTGCTGGCTAGAGTGGCTGATCGGGCCAACTCGTAAGCTCAGGTGACCGCTTATCCCTACCCCTCCACGTGTATCGAGCCAGGGCATTACCCCGAACACGGAATGCTCGCTTCTGGAACACGAGCCAGGAAGTGTGTTTAACACGTATGGCGTAGGGTTATGCCTGCAACGCAGGTGCCTAGCCGGAAACAAGTAGATCGGGCATTGGCTATCAACCAACTCACGTGGCCCGCTTCTGGAACACGAGCCAGGAAACACAAGTATTGTAGCGTGTGCTACGAATGCGACATTCAACATGGATAACATGGATGACAATTAATTCGCGTACCGTTAATTAAAATTAAACGTGACATGGAAATTATGCAACATGGTAAATGACGGATCTAACTTCGTTGTCAAGCTAGTTCCTGAAATTGCGCCTAGGCGAGTATCATTTCGTCGCCTAGTCTCTTTTACGCCTACACAAGCAAATGGCCTAAGACATGGCCCAAAACCCTAAGTGGCAAGTTTCACTTGCCTAGTACCGAGGATGATGATCAACGAGGCCGTCACACAAATGCTAACTACGGAGACGAGATCACTGCCATGGCAAAACAATATTAGAACAACATCCAACCTAGTTTTATTAGGGTTTCACAAAAACACAAATGGGTTATGAGAACATTAAAGGATCGAGTTATTACCGAGTTGTTAGCGGAAGAACGATGCCGAGCAAGCACGGCGACGGAAGAACGATCCGGGAAAACCTAGGGTTCAGATCTGGAAATGGGGAGAAAATATGGAGAAATGGGGGTTTGAGGATTTTTGGTGGTTTTCCGGCGACCTAGAGGTGGTGGCCGGCCAAAATGGAGAGGGGGAGAGGCTCTTGATGAAGGAGGAAGGCTAGGGTTAGATGGAGGATGATTTGGGGAAGAAGGAGGCTCAAGAGAAATGAAAGAAGAAAAGAAAAACGTTTGTGGGGTTTAAATAGGCACAGCCGGCGGCTGCCCAAAAATTAGGGTTTCTGGGGTGATTAGTCGGTCAAAGAAGGTTGGCTGACCGACTAGTTTAACAACTAGTCAGTCTGTCACGACCCGCTTCCCTAAAATGGAGGCGAGACGTGAAAAGGTCCGCACGAGAGTGGAGCTGTGAAGCCCCAAACCCGATAAGCGTCAATAAAACATAAGCAGGTCCCTGTAACCACAACAGAACAATAATAATAACACAAGGAGAGACAGAAATAAAATCTAATATCTCATAAATTGTCCAACATGAAAATAAGTCCAACATCCAGAAAAGCCACCAGGCTAAAAGAAAAGAGTCTAAGGCCCAGAACAAGGCCAACAAAAGCAACAACGACAAAGTATAGGTGCTACGCACCGATAACAAAACAACCGTCTAAACAAAAGTAAAACGCGACGAAGACACTAGGACTGGTCCCCAGTGTCCACGTACTCCCCGTCAAACACAAGCTCGGGCTCGGCGTCAGCAAACACCTCGTCCTCAACAAGGTACTCAGGCTCAGGATCTAACATGTGTCACCCAAAAGAGTAAAGGGGCACATGTCAACAAGTCTAAAAGACTTGGGCAAGGAAACTGAAAGTAAGGCAACTAGCAACCTAGCAGTTATGGTATGCATGACATGGCAGTTATAACATGAGTGCACAATCAAGACATGGCAAGACAATTTGTACAAGAGAACAATCATCGGGACAAGACAAGAGTAGCCAAGCTACTATCAACCTCAATCAATTCACTATTCACGTTGTTTGTAGATGTTTACGCCTTACAGCTGAATGGTTTCACATTCACTGATTGGCCGCTTAACAACTACCCCAAAACCCAGAGTTTACGCCTTACCACTGCAGTTGCTGATCGGGCAGACTCCCAGTTGATTGGCCGCTTAACTCTTACCCCCAATACCCACACGTAATGGAGCCAGGGTCCCCGCACGGGAGCTCAGCAAGTGAGCCGGGGTTGCCCCGCACATGAGCTCGCATTCTTAAACATTTGGCGTAGGGGTGCACCTAGCCGGAAACAAGCAATTCGGGCATTGGCTATCAACCAACACATGGCCCGCTTCTGGAACACGAGCCAGGAACACAAGCATTTGTAGCGAAGCTACGCAATCACAGAAATACTTAAAGGATGCAATGACATGACAATTAATTTGCGTACCGTTAATGGAAAGTAAACATGACATGGTAATTGTGCAACATGATATATGTCGGAACTAGCTTCGTTGTCAAGCTAGTTCCCCAATTTGCGCCTAGGCGAGTATCATTTCGTCGCCTAGCCTCTTTTATGCCTACAACAAGCAAATGGCCTAAAACATGGCCTAAACCCTAAGTGGCAAGTTTCACTTGCCTAGCACCGGGGATGACGATCACGAAGGTTCGTCTCGCAGATGCTAATCTACGGGGGAAATCGCTGTCTTGGGGAAACAATCATCAAACAACATGAAATTTATTAGGGTTTCATAAAAATACAACTAGGTTATAAAAACACCAAGGAATCGATTTCTTACCGAGAGGAGGCGGAAGAAACACTCCGGAGAACCCTAGGATCAGATCTGGAAAAGATTGGAGAAGTTTGGAGAATTAGGGTTTTTGGGGGCTTTGGGGATTTGATGGTGATTTTGGGGAAGATGAGAGGTGGAATGAGTGGATGGAGGGTTTAGATGATGAATCTAGGGTTTGGGATGAAGGAATAGGGCTTGGAGGAAGATGGGGGCTCAATGGGGGAGATTTTAGGGTTTTGGGTCGAGTTGAGGAAGAAGAAAACGTTTGGGAGGGGTATAAATAGGTTGGGCTGGCGGCTGCCCAGAAATTAGGGTTTTAACACAGACTAGTCGGTCAAAGAGCAACCACTGACCGACTAATTTGGCAACTAGTCGGTCGGTCGACCAACGCAGACCGACTAAGTGCAAACAGTAACTTCTGAACGAAAATAGGATTTTAGAGTTAGTCGGTCCATGAACAAATACTGACCGACTAGTTTAGCATCTAGTCGGTCGATGAACGTTCTTAGACCGACTAAGAGTAAACAGTAACTAGTGTCAAAATTAGATGATGTGTTAGTCGGTTAAAGAAGCATTGCCGACCGACTAGTTTGCAACCTAGTCGGTCAACCAACGTTCTTAGACCGACTAACGATAAACAGTAACTCCTGAGAAATTTAGAAAGCCAACTAGTCGGTCCAAGAAGGATTGCCGACCGACTGGATCGTCATCTAGTCGGTCGGTGCCCCTTCTTATACCGGCTAATGAGCACAAAAAGTTCCGATATGGAGCGCGGGGCCCCGGGATCGATTCATAAGACTCCTAGGCTTGATCTAATAGTAAGATACGACCGTTATGAAGCCCGTCACGAATGACTTGCTTCGAAATCGACAATCCTAAGGAAGAAACGAGAAAAATACGACGAATCGATCGAAAATGAATGATACGGAGACGAAAACCACACATGAGGAGAAAATCCACCAAAACATATATTATATTATAATAAATCCAGATACATGAAAAGCAGTCGTTACATCCTCCCCAACTTAAGAAAAATTCCGTCCTCGGAATTTCCAAATGCTCACGAGTCCGGAAACAAAAGTGGGAAACGCTCTCGCATCTCATCCTCATTCTCCCAAGTAGACTCTCCAGGTGAGCCATGTCACCACATCACCCTCACAAGATTGACAATCTTGTTCCGAAGTGATTTCTGACGCCAGAATCTGCACTGGATGCTGGTCATACGTCATATCGGGGCGAACGGTAATCTCCGAAAAATCCACAGCATGAGATGGATCGCTAATGTATCGACGAAGCTGCGACACATGGAAAACATTGTGAACTCCTTCCAAAGATGGCGGCAAGGCCAAACGATACGTTACCTCGCCAACCCTCTCCAAAATGTCAAATGGTCCAATGTATCGCGGGCTCAACTTCCCTCGCTTCCCAAAACGAATCACACCACGATTCGGGGAAATCTTCAAGAACACATGGTCGCCCGGCTGAAATTCCAAAGGACGACGTTTAGCATCCGCCCAATGCTTAAAACGGTCCTGAGCAATTCTCAACATCTCCCGAATATTCCTGACGATATCCACGGCCTCCACGATCATCTCAGGTCCCAACAGCTCCCGATCACCAACGTCATCCCAACTCAATGGCGATCGACATTTCCTCCCATAAAGAGCGGCGAATGGCGTCATGCCAATACTCGCCTGGAAGCTGTTGTTGTAAGAGAACTCCACCAAATGTAGATGGTCCTCCCACGAACCCTTGAAATCCAACATGCACGCCCTCAGCATGTCTTCCAAAATCTGAATCGTCCTCTCGGACTGGCCATCCGTCTGCGGATGGTACGCCGTGCTGAAACTCAGACGCGTACCCAAGCTCTTCTGCAAACTCTGCCAGAACTGAGATGTGAACCTCGTGTCTCTGTCAGACACGATACTCACGGGGACTCCATGAAGTCGCACAACCTCCTGCACGATTCACGTTACATCACTATCCAAACTAGGAAAAGGAAATAAAACGGAGAGTAAAGGAATTTTACCTCCATATATTTCCTCGCTAGCGCCTCAGTGGACTGTCCCACTCGGAATGGAATAAAGTGCACGGATTTGGTCAATCGATCTACGATCACCCAAATCGCGTCATTCTGCTTCGGACTCCGAGGTAGTCCAGTCACGAAATCCTTAGTGATGTGTTACCACTTCCACTCCGAAATCGGAAGCGGTTGTAGCAACCCGGCCGTACGCTGATGCTCCGCCTTCACTTGCTGGCAAACCAAGCACTTGGCTACACTCCGAGCCACGCTCCTCTTCATACCATGCCACCAATAATTCAGACGAAGATCCTGGTACATCTTGGTGCACCAGGATGCACAGAATACGGCGAACTGTGTGCCTCCACCATCAACTCCTCTCTAATATCCCCAGCGGGCACACACAACCTGGCTCCAAACCTCAGCGAGCCATCCTCATGAATCAAAAAGTCAGTCCGCAGACCGGCTTCCACCTGCTCCCGAATCTTCATCAGCTTCGGATCCTCAACCTGGCCAGCCTTAATCCGATCCACGATCGTCGACTGTACCTGCATGTACATCAACGACGAAGCCTCCCCAGGAAGAACAATCTCCACACCAGACCCGCAAAAATCCTGCTGCAATCTCCACTGCGAAGTCAAAATCATCACCGCTGGAAGCCTACTCAAAGCATCTGGAACCACATTCACCTTGCCAGGGTGAAACTGCAAATCAATATCATAATCCGCCATAAGCTCCAACCATCGACGCTGTCGCATGTTGAGCTCCTTCTGAGTGAAAATGTACTTCAAGCTTTTGTGATCGGTGAAAATCTTCACTTTCTCACTCAGCAGGAAGTGCCTCCAAATCTTAAGAGCAAACACAACGGCAGCCAGCTCCAAATCATGCGTCGGGTAATTCTTCTCATGAACCTTAAGCTGACGAGACGCAAACGCCACAACGTGCCCATGCTGATGCAACACACAACCGAGACCCTTGCCAGAAGCATCACAAAAGATCTCAAATCCACCGCTGCGATCAGGCACAACAAGAATAGGGGCAGTCGTCAACCTCTCCTTCAGAATACCAAAAGCACCCTCACAATTTCCCGACCAAACAAAAGCAACATCCTTCCGCGTCAACCTGGTCATCGGCTCAGCAATACGAGAAAAGTCCTTGATGAATCGCCGATAGTAACCAGCAAGTCCAAGGAAACTCCGAATCTCAGACGCAGACGACGGAACAGGCCACTCTCTGATGGCCCTAATCTTCTCGGGATCCACTGAAATATCATCTCCAGTCACCACATGCCCGAGAAAAGCAACTCTATCCAGCCAGAACTCGCACTTTGAAAACTTAGCATACAACCGATGCTTCCTCAAAATCTCCAACACCGTCCTTAAGTGCGAGGCATGCTCTTCCTCTGACTTCGAGTAGATCAGAATGTCGTCAATAAAGATAACGACAAACTTATCCAAAAAGTCGTAGAAAATCAGGTTCATCAGATTCATGAAAACTGCGGGTGTGTTAGTTACGCCGAAAGGCATAACCACGAACTCATAGTGTCCATACTTCATCCTGAACGCTGTCTTCGGGACATCATCCTTCTTCACCTTCAACTGATGGTAACCACTCCTCAAATCCAATTTAGAAAACACCCTCGAACCTCCAAGCTGATCAAAAATATCATCGATGCGAGGCAACGGGTATTTATTCTTAATGGTCACCGCATTCAACTCCCGATAGTCCACGCACATGCGACGCGAACCATCCTTCTTCTTCACCAGCAACACCGGTGCTCCCCACGGAGACACGCTAGGATTAATATAACCCTTCTGTAAAAGCTCATCCAACTGCTTCCGCAACTCTTCCAACTCTGCAGGTGCCATACGATACAACGCCTTCGAAATCGGCTGCGCACCTGGAACGAGATCGATAGAAAATTCTAGAGCTCGATCAGGTGGCAAACCAGACATCTCCTCGGGGAATACGTCGCCAAAATCTCGCACCACAGTTGGCCACTCCAGCTCCATTTGCATAGCCACAGCCTCCACCGGCCTGGCCCGAAATCTGACATGACCAAGCGAACTGCTACCACGACTGAACTCAAACACTGGATGTCCGGGAATCTCGAACACCACCTTCTTCCTCCGACAGTCGATCGTAGCATAGAAGCTCGCAAGCCAGTCCATCCCAAGAACTGCATCATAGTTGATGATGTCGTGGACAATGAAATCAGCGAAAAGCTCATGTCCACAGACCACCAACGGGCAAGAATTGCAACCACGATGCACCGAGTGTAGGAATATGATGCCCTCGAGGCCATTTATTCCTGTGTGAATAGCACAAACATCTTGTTCGAAATAACAGTAAGCTGTTTGGTAATAATTTATCTAAGTTACATTGTAATGTAGTCAACATTAGATATCAACTTAGGTAAAGTCCTGAGACTTTATGCAAGGTCAAACGGGTATCGAGATGAGTATCTCGATCATGGAGAAACGTTTGACCGTCTGTAGCATAAGTCTAAAATGGTTCGTGGTCATAGATGTTTCGAGACAAGGATATCGAAACATCGGACAGACCATTGTGTCTTAGTCTTCACCATTTAGCGGTGGCGATGATCTCATGATCGCTTGACTTGGCGAAGTCGAAGACGAGACACAGGTGCTCATTAGAATGAGTTCACTGAACGATCCACTAGAGTTATCATATGGTTATATTGACCAATCTGTCAGTAACAACTCTGAGTGATGATAGGATAGTTGGTCTTTTGACTTGAGGTCATTTTGACAGACCTGTGCGTGAACGGTGCCACTTAGATCAACTGACCTAGCTTCGAGGCAAGGCCTGTCGAAAGGTCTTTTGATTGGGTGTCACTTGAAACGTACGAGGCGAGTAATGACCAAGAGAGGATTCGTCTCTCCCGGTCAATGGGAGTTAGTGTCGTAGAGTTAGTTCGGTCTTTAGTAAAAACTCTGCGCAGAGTATGTTGGAAGAAGTCCAACATTAGTTGACTAAAGATCGATAGAAACTAACCGGAGTCAAGTTATTGGGGTTGACAGTTTGACCGTACCCCAGACTTGATCTACACGACATATTTAAGACGAAGAGACTATAACTGCGGAATTCATCACGGAAACAGTCAGGTGGTCCCGACAATACTCATGTCAATGAGTCAACCACATAATGATGATTCCTGAAGCAGGGACGGCAACCACTGCTCGTGGTCACTGCCGTATAGGGCTTCGAGCCCAACCTGTTGTAAGGGTCAGGCTGTAGGGTCTCACACAGAGTGCAACGCTTCGTCTAGTAATAGGTAGAAAATAGTTAGGGAGAATATTTGCATTTGATGCAAAAGAAGAGATAATTGCATTTGATGCAATATGGTAATTTAAGCTTAGATAGGGACTACTTTGCATTTGATGCAAAAGCGATTAAATGTATTAAATTGTTTAATACAATATTTAATAAAATAAACGCAAGGAAAAGTTCACGGGTAAGACGGGAATGTCCCGGTCTAGACCCAGGTTCGAACGGCGTCCAAATCGGACGCCAAACATAATAGTTATGGCCAAAACAGTGTAAACCCCAAAGCCCATCAGCCCAAAGGGGCTGATTAAATAAACCCAGACCCAACAAAGGGGGGGGCCCGCTGACGCGTGCGTCAGCCTGCTGACGCAGGCTGACGCCCGCGTCAGCGGGCCCGCCCGCGTCAGCGGGCCCGCCCGCTGACGCGGGCGCCCGCCAGGCGCGTGCAGCGCACGCGCCCAGACAGGCGCGTGCAGCGCACGCGCCTCGGGGCGCGTGCGCTGCACGTGCCTGGCTCGGGCTGCGCGCGCAAGTCAATGCAGTGGGGCCCCTGGTGGGCCCCACACGCCTAGGGTTGCGAACCCTAGGCAGAATTTCTTGACGGCTGGGTTTTGTGCTTTAGGTGGGGTTTTGGCTGAACTTTGAACACTCAATTGGAGGGTCAAACGACCTCCGATTGACGAACGGTTTTTTCCTATGCGTTCACCGTTGAACGCTTGTCGTATTGATAGGTTGTATCGATCCTGAAGCTCAACGGTGAGTGAGTTAAAATTCACGGAAGTTTGCACTTTGTGAAGTGCAAACTAACTTGATTTTAACTAACCCATATAATTAGTCCCACATCGGATTTTGAGAAAAGGGGAGAGTCCGCCGCCTATATAAATAGGGGTCTCCCCCCTTTCTCAAAACTCGTCCCAAGCTCTAGATCTGAGCGGCTCTCGTAAATGTTGGAGCACGCTCGGATCTAAGCTTAAATTAATATTTCTCTTCTCCCTAAATTTTCTGCCTTACTCCTGCGGGCTCTAGCAAAGCCACAAAGGAGTTCGGATTCTGAATCTGAAATCTTGGCGGAGGTTTCACTCGCGTGAAACTTTCTTCGGCGGTTGGTTGGCTCGGCGGCACGGGGATTGATCGCCTCGGGATGCGGAGCGGTTCGAGGAGCGGTTCGGGGAGCGGTTCAAGGAGCGGCTCGGCGTGGGACGGGAGCAGCTCGGAAGACGGCGCGTAACATCTCGCCTGCTCCAGGGCTGAGATTCCGGGTATGTGGTTAAAGTATTATTAGCATTAGTTTAGTTTAATCGCAGTAGGCTAGATCCTTCTTGGGATGGTCAGACCCATCCCAAGTCGGCATAGATCTTGGCATAGGGTCTTGGACCTTAGGGCTAAATGAAAAATGTTTTTAAAACTGCATGTTAATTAGTTAACATATGTTTTTCTTCCGCTGCTATGATTTTTTTGTCTATGTTCCGTCCGACTTAGGACGGGACTAGAGTTTTTGTGCCCTAAGGGACCGCCCAATTCCCAATCGTGGTATCAGAGCATAGGTTTGCGTAGCCGATCTAGCCTGCGATTAATTTTAAACTTAAGAATGCTTTTAAATACCTTTTAAAATGTTTTTAAAGTTATTAGATAAATTTTAAAAATGTTTTATATGTTCAAATTTATTTGATAAATTTTTTAAGCATGAAAGTTTTTAAAATGATGTTTTAATTTATGAGATATTTTAAAACTGTTTTAAAAGTTAAAAATTTTTATGCGATAAATTTTTTAACGTAGCATGCAAATTAGTGATTTTAAAATTAAGTTTTTTTTATGAGATAAAAATAAAATAATTTTAAAATCATATTTTAAATTTAAATGTTAAATTTATGTATGCATGCCAAAAATTGTTTATGTGATAAACTTAGTTTATTTAATTGTTAAATAGTTGTGCACTATCTTTATGCGATAAATTAGTGTAGCTTTATTTTAATGGCTTGTTAATCTTGTCCCTTATTTGATAACACAAGACAACCCTTTTAGGTTAGCCATTAAAAATGATTAAAATTTATTACTTGAATTTTAATGACATGCTATGCTTTAATAAATCATTAACAACAATATTAAATACCTAATTCCTGATTAGGGTAGTCCTTTAAATGAATTTTCAAATTCTAATTGTTATAATTAATTTTCATTAAAGGACTTCGCTTCTAGCGTTGTTAATAAAATTTATTAAAATCCTAATAACGATTAGGGTAGCACGTGAACCTTATAGTTGATAAGGACTTAATAAAAGTTATTAAACAAATCCTAAAAATTTTGAATTTAAGGATTCAACTAGTTGATAGGATTAATTAGTTGTTAATAAAAGCTGTTTAGTCTATGGCATACATACAAAAATGACAAGCTTCATTCAATGGACCATGATCCAGTCAATGTGCTTGGCTAAGAGTTCTGGGTCAACCCTTGCTAGTCCAAGGGATAGTGATCCTGGCTTAGTCAATTCCCTGGCTGAGTTCCGCTGGACCGCAATGTCGCGAATCATGATTGTATGACACCCTGGACTATATCTAAGTCAAATACGTTAATGATCTTTTTCAAGATTAGCCGTAGCCCTCCTTGTTTTAGGGGTTAGTAACTATAGGACCCGCGTTATAGTTGTTGAGATACACTCAAGCTGTAACCTGGCAATCTTATAGGAACCAACTTCTTAAATACATAAGATGAAATCTTGACTAACCCTAACCGTCGTCTCGTACCCCGAGCGCCGGCGTAAGTTAAGTCAACGATGTAGTCTGACTAGATGTAGTCTAAAACCTGACCCAAACCGACGTGTCGTGCATACACCGAGCTGAGGGGCGAGTCAGGCTAGACATGAAAACAAGGGTCCGACTAGACTAGACATTGTGATTTGGATGAGCACACTCATGATCACGAATGGCTAGGGGCAAAAACCGATTAAGAGAGTCATATCCGATATGATCGATGAAGAGTCATCTTCCGATCACAGAGTCAATCAACTTGTTGAGCTACACTCAAGGTTGTTTAGACTCAAGGTGATTGGAACTCTTACCCATTAATTTTAATTCGATTAAATCATTCGTTATTAAGCTTTAAAACGTTCGTAAAAATAGTGGGAGGATATAGATAGATAAAAGCCAATCTACCTATATTTAATATTGAACATATGCTAAAACTAGGGCAAGACTATGTTTACCGAAAGAATCAATTGATACTATTTTAATAAGTTAATTGGTCAAAAAGTTGATTAATTGAATATCAAAGTTAAATTCTAGTTGATAGAATTAAACTATATTCTCGTTGACAAATTAAATGACCTTCTAAAGAACAGACTTAAGAAATATGATTTCATTAAGTTCTGTGTCCAACAAATAAATTAAAGCTACATGTCACTCGTCTCTATATGAGGCAGCTTGAACATATAGGACATTCAAAGTATGTTTCTCCCTACAACTTGTCGAGCTACCCTCAAGGTTGTATGGACAAACAATTTTGATCCGCAAAGTTCGAGAATTCGATTAAACCGTTTGAGTCGAATACAAGTGCATGAGCGGTGCAAGACTATGTATCCCAACCGGATCTTGAGACAAGCAACTTCTTGATCTACACTCAAGATTGCAAAGCTCAAGCGTTTGGATACATAAGTTGCTTGCATAGCTATTTATTTATGTTGATATCTAAATGTGATTTAGAAAAGGAAGAAGGCACTCCGGAAAGTCAATCGAGTTAAATAGTTTAATTTATCATTAGTAAAGGCATAAGTAGGAGGAAATGAAAATGTGACATATTTTGATGTCACGATTTCAGAATAAATTGTTATACAAAAGACGTTTAACACATTTTGACGAATGTCGTCACATTGCTTCTGAAGTAATGTTTTGTGTTAAGTAATTTGTAAATAACTATATATATATTAAATGTTAATATATAAATACACAAGATAGTAGCAAACTTATATGGTAAAATTAGACTAGGCTGTATCAAGAGATTAAGCTTCACAAGTCACATAAAGAGTGGTCTGACCTCTCGTATTATGAAGTCTACGGACACTTGTGAGTCTTAGCCTCTTAGATACAATGGCCGAAACCCATCTGTGAGACAGTGGGAGAATGAGTTGTCGAACTCAGTCTAGTACATACTGATGTACCCGAGTCTAGATTAACCAAAATAAGTTATTCGTATATTTTATTAAGACATGTGTTCTTGATTAAACACAAGTCTGATAAAATAAAGAACGAAATGACTAAAGTATTTAAACTGGTTCGATTAGATCGAATGGTCAAATACTTAGCTAAATAAAATCTTGTGTAATTAAAAGAAAATGTGATTTTCTCTCAGGTCAAGTCTGTTAACACATCAGAGTGTTAAAAGGTATGAATCACACTTAGTTAGACTTGGTGCGATCCATAAATAAAGTGACTCTGAGTTAACTCCTCCCTCTGGGTTAAGTCCCAGATAGTAATGCCTAGGTTTTGATAATGTTCTATAAGGACATTATCAATAATATATTCAATAAATCAATCGTAAGGAAGTTGCATATTTACTCGAATTTCGTGAGACGAAAAGTCGAGTTAAGACATCATAACTGATGATGACTTAGTCAACTTCTAGGATGAAATTCGGAGTAGTAACTCCGATTTAAAACTTGATGAAGGTCTGTGTGCGTAAATAAATTTGAGAATTTAGTTTACGTGCCCAAAGAAAATGTTTCCTCACTTTCTGCAAGTAAATCTTTAAGTTGAAAGATTGGTGCAGAAAAGAAAATAGTGAAGTACAATAATGTTGAACGGGAACGGTTTTCATCCTAATTTCTTTAAAACGGATTATGATGAAACCGGTTTCGCCAACATATGTGTACAGATCTACTCGGACCAAAGCTCGATGTAAACGCTCAAGTTGACCATGAAAATTGGAGCATTCACTTATAAGTTCGTTTTTCTAAATATGATTTAGACGAACCAACTTATATGAATTAGCCAGATAGTTTTCAAGGTCAGTGGGAGCGTGTAAATTACATGCGAGACATCAAAGAGATGGAACATATATTTTGATTAAGTAATCAAAGAGTTTGATACTTTATCAGAAATGGATATGAACCATTTGAAATGACCAGTGACTAATTTAAAATTATTATCGTAAGGTACGATGAACTGGATAAGATCCAGGGAAATAAAATATTGTAGATTCCGATAGACCAAATGAATTATTTGAATGAGATTCAAATGGTTGGTCTAATATAAACATAAAAACCCCTTAAGTCTATAGTGTAGACGGTTTTAGCAGATCCACTCACGAAGGCTCTACCACATGAAGTCGGGAAAACTTATGTGTAAAAACGATATTAGATATCGAGATAAATGGGCCTGAGTGCAAGTGGGAGATGTAGGAATATGATGCCCTCGAGGCCATTTATTCCTGTGTGAATAGCACAAACATCTTGTTCGAAATAACAGTAAGCTGTTTGGTAATAATTTATCTAAGTTACATTGTAATGTAGTCAACATTAGATATCAACTTAGGTAAAGTCCTGAGACTTTATGCAAGGTCAAACGGGTATCGAGATGAGTATCTCGATCATGGAGAAACGTTTGACCGTCTGTAGCATAAGTCTAAAATGGTTCGTGGTCATAGATGTTTCGAGACAAGGATATCGAAACATCGGACAGACCATTGTGTCTTAGTCTTCACCGTTTAGCGGTGGCGATGATCTCATGATCGCTTGACTTGGCGAAGTCGAAGACAAGACACAGGTGCTCATTAGAATGAGTTCACTGAACGATCCACTAGAGTTATCATATGGTTATATTGACCAATCTGTCAGTAACAACTCTGAGTGATGATAGGATAGTTGGTCTTTTGACTTGAGGTCATTTTGACAGACCTGTGCGTGAACGGTGCCACTTAGATCAACTGACCTAGCTTCGAGGCAAGGCCTGTCGAAAGGTCTTTTGATTGGGTGTCACTTGAAACGTACGAGGCGAGTAATGACCAAGAGAGGATTCGTCTCTCCCGGTCAATGGGAGTTAGTGTCGTAGAGTTAGTTCGGTCTTTAGTAAAAACTCTGCGCAGAGTATGTTGGAAGAAGTCCAACATTAGTTGACTAAAGATCGATAGAAACTAACCGGAGTCAAGTTATTGGGGTTGACAGTTTGACCGTACCCCAGACTTGATCTACACGACATATTTAAGACGAAGAGACTATAACTGCGGAATTCATCACGGAAACAGTCAGGTGGTCCCGACAATACTCATGTCAATGAGTCAACCACATAATGATGATTCCTGAAGCAGGGACGGCAACCACTGCTCGTGGTCACTGCCGTATAGGGCTTCGAGCCCAACCTGTTGTAAGGGTCAGGCTGTAGGGTCTCACACAGAGTGCAACGCTTCGTCTAGTAATAGGTAGAAAATAGTTAGGGAGAATATTTGCATTTGATGCAAAAGAAGAGATAATTGCATTTGATGCAATATGGTAATTTAAGCTTAGATAGGGACTACTTTGCATTTGATGCAAAAGCGATTAAATGTATTAAATTGGTTAATACAATATTTAATAAAATAAACGCAAGGAAAAGTTCACGGGTAAGACGGGAATGTCCCGGTCTAGACCCAGGTTCGAACGGCGTCCAAATCGGACGCCAAACATAATAGTTATGGCCAAAACAGTGTAAACCCCAAAGCCCATCAGCCCAAAGGGGCTGATTAAATAAACCCAGACCCAACAAAGGGGGGGCCCGCTGACGCGTGCGTCAGCCTGCTGACGCAGGCTGACGCCCGCGTCAGCGGGCCCCCCCGCCAGGCGCGGGCGCACGCGCCAGCTGGGCGCGTGCGCCGCACGCGCCCAGCGCTGAGGCGCTGGGCGCGTGCAGCGCACGCGCCTCGGGGCGCGTGCGCTGCACGTGCCTGGCTCGGGCTGCGCGCGCAAGTCAATGCAGTGGGGCCCCTGGTGGGCCCCACACGCCTAGGGTTGCGAACCCTAGGCAGAATTTCTTGACGGCTGGGTTTTGTGCTTTAGGTGGGGTTTTGGCTGAACTTTGAACACTCAATTGGAGGGTCAAACGACCTCCGATTGATGAACGGTTTTTTCCTATGCGTTCACCGTTGAACGCTTGTCGTATTGATAGGTTGTATCGATCCTGAAGCTCAACGGTGAGTGAGTTAAAATTCATGGAAGTTTGCACTTTGTGAAGTGCAAACTAACTTGATTTTAACTAACCCATATAATTAGTCCCACATCGGATTTTGAGAAAAGGGGAGAGTCCGCCGCCTATATAAATAGGGGTCTCCCCCCTTTCTCAAAACTCGTCCCAAGCTCTAGATCTGAGCGGCTCTCGTAAATGTTGGAGCACGCTCGGATCTAAGCTTAAATTAATATTTCTCTTCTCCCTAAATTTTCTGCCTTACTCCTGCGGGCTCTAGCAAAGCCACAAAGGAGTTCGGATTCTGAATCTGAAATCTTGGCGGAGGTTTCACTCGCGTGAAACTTTCTTCGGCGGTTGGTTGGCTCGGCGGCACGGGGATTGATCGCCTCGGGATGCGGAGCGGTTCGAGGAGCGGTTCGGGGAGCGGTTCAAGGAGCGGCTCGGCGTGGGACGGGAGCAGCTCGGAAGACGGCGCGTAACATCTCGCCTGCTCCAGGGCTGAGATTCCGGGTATGTGGTTAAAGTATTATTAGCATTAGTTTAGTTTAATCGCAGTAGGCTAGATCCTTCTTGGGATGGTCAGACTCATCCCAAGTCGGCATAGATCTTGGCATAGGGTCTTGGACCTTAGGGCTAAATGAAAAATGTTTTTTAAACTGCATGTTAATTAGTTAACATATGTTTTTCTTCCGCTGCTATGATTTTTCTGTCTATGTTCCGTCCGACTTAGGACGGGACTAGAGTTTTTGTGCCCTAAGGGACCGCCCAATTCCCAACACCGAGACCACGCCATTCCCTGTAACGATATTCCAACTCTTGGGAAGAGGGGACGTCGACAAGGAATGCCTCCCCACGAAGCTCCGAGAAATAATGCACATCGATGCACCGGAGTCAAAGAGGACTCGTGCAGGAAATGTGCAAACCAAAACCACACCTAACAAACAATTAACAATCAAACCCTAGTCAAGCAAACAACCATGTTTAAGCAAACAACATAATCTAACAATCAAACCAGCTAGGAAAGTAACAGCTAGATTGAGGATTACCTGCGATAACCTCATCCACAGCCTCGCTCTCCGCAGCGGTCATCAGAAAAGCCTGCCTCCTCGGCGGAACAGCCTGCTGAAAAGCCTGCCTCTGCGGAACAAGAGCTGCTCCACGACCAGCAGGAACAGACGCTCGCTGCTGCAACGGCTGAGCTGCAACAGGTGCCCTCCGCAGCGGACCCACATGCCGACAATCCTTCGCGACATGGGAAGCATCACCACAAACCAGACACTGGCCCAAAAACTTCCGACACTGATCCTTGATGTGGCCAGGCTTGCCGCAGAAATGGCAAAACTTCAGAATAGGCCCTCCTGGCCTCTTAAACTAAGCGGACTGATTAGGCCTGAATCCAGGTCTAACCACAGCTCTCGCCTGTTCCATAGGCCTCTTCCCAGCACCAACAACAGACCCCCTCCTCTGGTTCACGAGCAGCTCCTGCCTCTTGGCTGCTACCAGAACCTTCTGATAAGACTCCCGGTCAGAAGAGGTCACAAAACTCTGGAGCTCCGAAGCAAGTCCCTGCAGGAACCTCTGAGCTCTCTCCTCAGCGTCCTGTACCATCTTTGGTGCAAACCGACTCAGCCTCATGAACTCTTGGTGATATAGATCCACCGACGAGCTCCCTTGCTTCAAATCGATAAAACGCTGCAGCATCTCTTCCCTGGCAGCTTTCGGGAAAAACTCACCCTCGAATCTGGCCTTGAAGGTAGCCCAAGCTATCGGCTCCACCAACATCTTTTCTTCCGCATCCCACCAATTCCGAGCATTATCCTTGAGTTGCCTCTTCGCCAAATCAACCCATCCAGCCGGGGTGATCTTGGCCATCTTCAGATTGTCCTCGATGTTCCGAATCCATTCATCGGCAGCCAGAGGACCCTCAGACCCATCAAAATATGCGGGACCCAGCTCCCGAAATTGCTTCGCTCCCGGCTCGGAGCGAGGGGCATCCGGAAGAGTCCGGGCAGCTCGAGCAAGTGGGACATTCTGGACTTGCAGAAGCACGCCCTGCTGCACTTGCATCATCTGTAGCATCATCCGCATCATCTCACCGCTGGTGGGTTCCCGCTCAGGCTCCTCATCATGAGGGATCGCACCACTACCCCCACCACGGGTGAAACGTCTTCCTGCCATCTAGTGACACAGAGAACGAATCAGATTAGACTCATAGCTTATGACTCGGACGTCGAACTTAATTTATTGGACATTCTAAAATTATTATCGTCATTCCAAACATCGCAGTTACAGAAGGACCTGCATGGGCCACCAACAAAACCTGTCACGACCCGCTTCCCTAAAATAGAGGCGAGACGTGAAAAGGTCCGCACGAGAGTGGAGCTGTGAAGCCCCAAACCCGATAAGCGTCAATAAAACATAAACAGGTCCCTGTAACCACAACGGAACAACAATAATAACACAAGGAGAGACAGAAATAAAATCTCATATCTCATAAATTGTCCAACATGAAAATAAGTCCAACATCCAAAAACGCCACCAGGCTAAAAGAAAAAAGTCTAAGGCCCAGAACAAGGCCAACAAAAGCAACAACGACAAAGTATAGGTGCTACGCACCGATAACAAAACAACCGTCTAAACAAAAGTAAAACGCGACGAAGACACTAGGACTGGTCCCCAGTGTCCACGTACTCCCCGTCAAACACAAGCTCGGGCTCGGCGTCAGCAAACACCTCGTCCTCAACAAGGTACTCAGGCTCAGGATCTAACATGTGTCACCCAAAAGAGTAAAGGGGCACATGTCAGCAAGTCTAAAAGACTTGGGCAATGAAACTGAAAGTAAGGCAACTAGCAACCTAGCAGTTATGGTATGCATGACATGGCAGTTATAACATGAGTGCACAATCAAGACATGGCAAGACAATTTGTACAAGAGAACAATCATCGGGACAAGACAAGAGTAGCCAAGCTACTATCAACCTCAATCAATTCACTATTCACGTTGTTTGTAGATGTTTACGCCTTACAGCTGAATGGTTTCACATTCGCTGATTGGCCGCTTAACAACTACCCCAAAACCCAGAGTTTACGCCTTACCACTGCAGTTGCTGATCGGGCAGACTCCCAGTTGATTGGCCGCTTAACTCTTACCCCCAATACCCACACGTAATGGAGCCAGGGTCCCCGCACGGGAGCTCAGCAAGTGAGCCGGGGTTGCCCCGCACATGAGCTCGCATTCTTAAACATTTGGCGTAGGGGTGCACCTAGCCGGAAACAAGCAATTCGGGCATTGGCTATCAACCAACACATGGCCCGCTTCTGGAACACGAGCCAGGAACACAAGCATTTGTAGCGAAGCTACGCAATCACAGAAATACTTAAAGGATGCAATGACATGACAATTAATTTGCGTACCGTTAATGGAAAGTAAACATGACATGGTAATTGTGCAACATGATATATGTCGGAACTAGCTTCGTTGTCAAGCTAGTTCCCCAATTTGCGCCTAGGCGAGTATCATTTCGTCGCCTAGCCTCTTTTATGCCTACAACAAGCAAATGGCCTAAAACATGGCCTAAACCCTAAGTGGCAAGTTTCACTTGCCTAGCACCGGGGATGACGATCACGAAGGTTCGTCTCGCGGATGCTAATCTACGGGGGAAATCGCTGTCTTGGGGAAACAATCATCAAACAACATGAAATTTATTAGGGTTTCATAAAAATACAACTAGGTTATAAAAACACCAAGGAATCGATTTCTTACCGAGAGGAGGCGGAAGAAACACTCCGGAGAACCCTAGGATCAGATCTGGAAAAGATTGGAGAAGTTTGGAGAATTAGGGTTTTTGGGGGATTTGGGGATTTGATGGTGATTTTGGGGAAGATGAGAGGTGGAATGAGTGGATGGAGGGTTTAGATGATGAATCTAGGGTTTGGGATGAAGGAATAGGGCTTGGAGGAAGATGGGGGCTCAATGGGGGAGATTTTAGGGTTTTGGGTCGAGTTGAGGAAGAAGAAAACGTTTGGGAGGGGTATAAATAGGTTGGGCTGGCGGCTGCCCAGAAATTAGGGTTTTAACACAGACTAGTCGGTCAAAGAGCAACCACTGACCGACTAGTTTGGCAACTAGTCGGTCGGTCGACCAACGCAGACCGACTAAGTGCAAACAGTAACTTCTGAACGAAAATAGGATTTTAGAGTTAGTCGGTCCATGAACAAATACTGACCGACTAGTTTAGCATCTAGTCGGTCGATGAACGTTCTTAGACCGACTAAGAGTAAACAGTAACTAGTGTCAAAATTAGATGATGTGTTAGTCGGTTAAAGAAGCATTGCCGACCGACTAGTTTGCAACCTAGTCAGTCAACCAACGTTCTTAGACCGACTAACGATAAACAGTAACTCCTTAGAAATTTAGAAAGCTAACTAGTCGGTCCAAGAAGGATTGCCGACCGACTGGATCGTCATCTAGTCGGTCGGTGCCCCTTCTTATACCGGCTAATGAGCACAAAAAGTTCCGATATGGAGCGCGGGGCCCCGGGATCGATTCCTAAGACTCCTAGGCTTGATCTAATAGTAACATACGACCGTTATAAAGCCCGTCACGAATGACTTGCTTCGAAATCGACAATCCTAAGGAAGAAACGAGAAAAATACGACGAATCGATCGAAAATGAATGATACGGAGACGAAAACCACACATGAGGAGAAAATCCACCAAAACATATATTATATTATAATAAATCCAGATACATGAAAAGCAGTCGTTACACAGTCGGTCGATTAACTGTGACCGACTAACACCAAACAGTAACTCAGGTGAAATTGATTGAAGGAACTAGTCATTCTGAGAGCAAGTTCTGACCGACTAGTTTCACATCTAGTCGGTCGGTGGTTGTTCTTGGACCGACTAAAAGTAAACAGTAACTCCTGTATATTTAACAAAGCCCACTAGTCGGTCCATGAAGGTTTGCCGACCGACTAAATCGTCATCTAGTCGGTCGGTTCCCCTTCTTGTACCGGCTAACGTGCACAGAAAGTTTCGAAATGGAGCGCAAAGCTCCGGGATCGATTCCTAAGACTCCTAGTCTTGATCTAACAATAAGATATGACCGATATGAAGCCCGTCACGAATGACTTACTCCGAAATCGACGATCCTAAGGAAGAAGCTAGAAAATCACGACGAAACGATCGAAAGTGAAAGCTACGGAGACGAAAACCACGCATAAGGAGAAAATCCACCAAAACACATCTAATATATATATAATATAGATATTCCAAGTACATGAAAAACCAGTCGTTACATCCTCCCCAACTTAAGAAAAATTCCGTCCTCGGAATTTCCCAACACTCACGTGTCCGGAAACAAAAGTGGGAAACGCTTTTGTATCTCATCCTCATTCTCCCAAGTAGACTCTCCTGGCGAGCCGTGTCGCCACATCACCCTCACAAGATTGACAACCTTGTTCCGGAGCGACTTCTGACGCCTGTCCAGAATCTGCACTGGCTGCTGGTCATACGTCATATCAGGGCGAACGGTAATCTCCGAGAAATCCACAGCATGAGATGGGCCGCTAATGTATCGACGAAGCTGCGACACATGGAAAACATTGTGAACTCCTTCCAAAGATGGCGGCAAGGCTAAGCGGTAAGCACCTCGCCAACTCTCTCCAGAACGTCAAACAGTCCAATGTATCGCGTGCTCAACTTCCCTCGCTTCCCAAAACGAATCACACCACGATTCGGGGAAATCCTCAGAAACACATGGTCGCCCGGCTGAAACTCCAAAGGACGGCGTTTAGCATCCGCCCAATGCTTAAAACGGTCCTGAGCAATCCTCAACCTCTCCTGAATGTTCCTGACAACATCCACGGCCTCCACAATCATCTCAGGTCCCAACAGCTCCCGATCACCAATGTCATCCCAACTCAAAGGCGAACGACATTTCCTCCAGTACAGCGCGGCAAAAGGTGCCATGCCAATACTCGCCTGGAAGCTGTTGTTGTAAGAGAACTCCACCAAATGCAAATGGTCCTCCCACGAACCCTTGAAATCCAACATGCACGCCCTCAGCATGTCCTCTAAGATCTGAATCGTCCTCTCGGACTGGCCATCCGTCTGCGGATGGTACGCCGTACTGAAACTCAGACGCGTACCCAAACTCTTCTATAAACTCTGCCAGAACTGAGATGTGAACCTCGTGTCTCTGTCCAACACGATACTCACAGGGACTCCGTGAAGTCGCACGACCTCCTGCACGATTCACGTTACATCATTATCCAAACTAGGAAAAGGAAATAGAAACGGAGAGTAAAAGAATTTACCTCCATGTATCTCCTCACTAGTGCCTTAGTGGACTGTCCTACTCGGAATGGAATAAAGTGCGCGGATTTGGTTAATCGATCTACAATCACCCAAATCGCATCATTCTGCTTCGGACTCCGAGGTAGTCCAGTCACGAAATCCATGATGATGTGTTGCCATTTCCACTCCGGAATCGGAATCGGTTGTAGCAACCCCGCCGTACGCTGATGCTCCGCCTTTACCTGCTGGCAAACCAAACACTTGGCCACACTCCGAGCCACACTCCTCTTCATACCATGCCACCAATAGTTCAGACGAAGATCCTTGTACATCTTGGTCCCACCAGGATGCACAGAATACGGCAAACTGTGTGCCTCCACCATCAACTCCTCTCTAATATCCCCAGCTGGCACACACAACCTGGCCCCAAACCTCAGCGAGCCATCCTCATGAATCAAAAAGTCAGTCCGCAGACCGGCTTCAACCTGCTCCCGAATCTTAACCAACTTAGCATCCCCAACCTGACCAGCCTTGATCCGATCCACGATCGTTGACTGAATCTGCATACTCATCAACGAAGAGGCCTCCCCAGGTAGAACAATCTCAACACCAGACTCACAAAAGTCCTGCTGCAATCTCCAAGTCAAAATCATCACCGCTGGAAGCCTACTCAGCGCATCAGGAACCATATTCACCTTGCCAGGGTGAAACTGCAAATCAATCTCATAATCCGCCATGAGCTCCAACCATCGACGCTGTCGCATGTTGAGCTCCTTCTGAGTAAAAATGTACTTCAAGCTTTTGTGATCGGTGAAGATCTTCACTTTCTCACACAGCATGAAGTGCCTCCAAATCATAAGAGCAAACACAACAGCAGCCAACTCCAAATCATGCGTCGGGTAATTCTTCTCATAAACCTTGAGCTGACGCGAAGCATAAGCCACAACATGCCCGTGCTGATGCAACACACAACCGAGACCCTTGCCGGAAGCATCGCAAAAGACCTCAAATCCTCCACTGCGATCAGGCACAACAAGAATAGGGGCAGTCGTCAATCTCTCCCTCAGAACGCCAAAAGCATTCACACAATCACCCGACCAAACAAATGGTACATCCTTCCGAGTCAATCTGGTCATCGGCTCAGCAATACGGGAAAAGTCCTTAATGAAGCGCCGATAGTAACCGGCAAGCCCAAGGAAACTCCGGATCTCAGAAGCTGACTGCGGAACAGGCCACTCTCTGATGGCCCTGATCTTCTCGGGATCCACTGAAATACCATCTCCAGTCACCACATGCCCGAGAAAAGCAACACGGTCCAGCCAAAACTCGCACTTCGAAAACTTAGCATACAAACGATGCTTCCTCAAAATCTCCAACACTGTCCTCAAGTGCGACGCATGTTCCTCCTTGGACTTTGAATAGATCAGAATGTCATCAATGAAGATAACGACAAACTTATCTAAAAAGTCATAGAAAATCAGATTCATCATATTCATGAAAACTGCGGGTGCGTTAGTTACGCCGAAAGGCATAACCACAAACTCATAGTGTCCATACTTCGTCCTGAATGCCGTCTTCGGAACATCATCCTTCTTCACCTTCAGCTTATGATAGCCACTCCTCAGATCCAACTTCGAAAACACCCTCGAACCTCCAAGCTGATCAAAAATATCATCGATGCGAGGCAACGGGTATTTATTCTTAATGGTCGCCGCATTCAACTCCCGATAGTCCATGCACATGCGACGCGAACCATCCTTCTTCTTTACCAGCAACACCGGTGCTCCCCACGGAGACACACTAGGATTGATATAACCCTTCTGTAAAAGCTCATCCAGCTGCTTCCGCAACTCCTCCAACTCAGCGGGAGCCATTCGATATGGCGCCTTCGAAATCGGTTGCGCTCCCGGAACAAGATCAATAGAAAATTCTAAAGCTCGATTAGGTGGCAATCCAGACATCTCCTCGGGGAAGACGTCATCAAAGTCCCGCACAACCGATGGCCTCTCCAGATCCATCTGCATAGCCACACTCTCCACCGGCCTGGCCCGAAATCTGACAGGACCAATCGAACTACTATCCCGGCAGAACTCAAATACTGGATGTCCGGGAATCTCGAACACCACCTTCTTCTTCCGACAGTCGATCGTAGCATAGAAGCTCGCAAGCCAATCCATCCCAAGGACCGCATCATAGTTGATGATGTCGTGGACAATGAAATCAGCATAAAGCTCATGTCCACAAACCACCAACGAGCAAGAATCGCAACCAAGATGCACCGAGACCACGCCATTTCCTGTGACGATATTCCAACTCTTCGGAAGAGGGGACGTCGACAAGGAATGCTTCTCCACGAAGCTCCGAGAAATAATACACATCGATGCACCAGAGTCAAAGAGGACTCGTGCAGGAAACGTGCACACCAAAATCACACCTAACAAGCAATTTTAACAATCAAGCCCTAGTCTAGCAAGCAATCATGTTCAAGCAAACAACATAATCTAACAATCAAAACTAGCTAGGAAAGCAACAGCTAGATTAAGGATTACCTGTGATAACCTCATCCACAGCTCCGTTCTCCACAGCGGTCATCAGAAAAGCCTGCCTCCTCGGCGGAAAAGCCTGCTGAAAGGCCTGCCTCTGTGGAACAAGAGCTGCTCCACGACCCGCAGGAACAGACGCCCTCTGCTGCAACGGCTGTGCTGCAACATGTGCCTTCCAAGGCTGCTTCGACCTCGGACAATCCTTCATGGTATGGGTAGGGTCTCCACAGACAACACACTGGCCCAAGAATCTCCTACACTGATCCTTGACGTGGCCAGGCTTGCCGCAGAAATGGCAAGTCTTCAGAATAGGCCCTCCTGGCCTCTTGAACTGCATCGGATGATTAGGCTTGAAACCAGGCCTAACCACCGTCCTGGCCTGCTCCATAGGCCTCTTCCCAGCTCCAGCAACATGTCCCCTCCTCTGACTCATGTTCAGCTCCTGCCTCCTCACAGCGATCAGAACCTTCTGATATGAGTCCAGATCAGATGAAGACACAAAACTCTATAGCTCCAAAGCAAGTCCCTGCAGGAACCTCTGAGCCCTCTCATCAGCATCCTGCACCATCTTCGGTGCGAACCGACTCAGCCTAGTGAACTCTTAGTGGTACTGATCCACCGTCGTGCTCCCTTGCTTCAGCTCAATAAAACGCTGCAGCATCTCCTTCCTAGCAGCCTTCGGAAAGAACTCCTCATCAAAACTGGACTTGAAGGTAGCCCAAGCTATCGGCTCCTCCAACAGCTCCTCCTCAGCATCCCACCAATTCCGAGCATTATCCTTGAGTTGCCTCTTCGCCAGATCAACCCATCCAGCCGGGCCGATCTTCGCCATCTTCAAATTATCCTCTATGTTCCGAATCCACTCATCGGCAGCCAGAGGACCCTCAGACCCATCAAAATATGCAGGACCCAGCTCCCGAAATTGCTTCGCTCCCGGCTCGGAGCGAGGGGCATCCTGAACTGCCTGAGCACCCCGAAAACTGGAGCATTCTGGACTTGCAGTAGCACGTCCTGCTGCACCTGCATCATCTGAAGCATCATCCGCATCATCTCCCCATTGGTGGGCTCCCGCTCAGGCTCCTCGTCATGAGGGGGCCCGCTACCACCACCACGGGTAAATCGCCTTCCTGCCATCTAATGACACAGAAAACGAAGCAGATTAGACTCATAGCTTATGACTCGGATGTCGAACTTAGTTTATTGGACATTCTAACATTACTATCGTATTTCGACAATTCACAGTTATAGAGGGACCTGCATGGGCCACCAACAAAACCTGTCACGCCCCGCTTCCCTAAAATGGAGGCGAGACGTGAAAAGGTCCGCACGAGAGTGGAGCTGTGAAGCCCCAAACCCGATAAGCATCAATAAAACATAAGCAGGTCCCTGTAACCACAAACGGAACAACAATAATAACACAAGGAGAGACAGAAATAAAATCTCAAATCTCAGCATTTGTCCAACATTAACATTAAGTTCAACATCCAGAAAAGCCACCAGGCTAAAAGAAAGAGTCTAACGGCCCAGAACAAGGCCACAAGGACAAACATAACAAAGTATAGGTGCCACGCACCGACAACTAAACAGCAGTCTAAAACAAAGGGGAAAGCTTAACGAAGACACTAGGACTGGTCCCCAGTGTCCACGTACTCCTCGCCAAACACAGGCTCGGGCTCGGCGTTAGCAAACACCTCGTCCTCCACAATGAACTCAAGCTCAGTGTCTAACATGTGTCACCCAAAAGAGTAGAGGGGCACATGTCAGCAAGTCTAAAAGACTTGGGCAAGGAAACTGAAAGTAAGGTAAACTAACAACCTAGCAGTTATAGTATGATACATGACATGGCAAGTATAGTATGGAAGTGACAAGTAAAGGGAAGTCCAAGTAGCAAGTATGTCATGGATAACAAGTTTTACAAGTAAAACACGGACAAGTACAAGTCAAGTAGTTCACGTCAAGTAAACACGTCAAGTAACAAGTAGTGCACAGAGATTTCGTCTGCTGGCTAGAGTGGCTGATCGGGCCAACTCGTAAGCTCAGGTGACCGCTTATCCCTACCCCTCCACGTGTATCGAGCCAGGGCATTACCCCGAACACGGAATGCTCGCTTCTGGAACACGAGCCAGGAAGTGTGTTTAACACGTATGGCGTAGGGTTATGCCTGCAACGCAGGTGCCTCGCCAGAAACAAGTAGATCGGGCATTGGCTATCAACCAACTCACGTGGCCCGCTTCTGGAACATGAGCCAGGAAACACAAGTATTGTAGCGTGTGCTACGAATGCGACATTCAACATGGATAACATGGATGACAATTAATTCACGTACCGTTAATTAAAATTAAACGTGACATGGAAATTATGCAACATGGTAAATGCCGGATCTAACTTCGTTGTCAAGCTAGTTCCTGAAATTGCGCCTAGGCGAGTATCATTTCGTCGCCTAGTCTCTTTTACGCCTACACAAGCAAATGGCCTAAGACATGGCCCAAAACCCTAAGTGGCAAGTTTTACTTGCCTAGTACCGAGGATGACGATCAACGAGGCCGTCACACAAATGCTAACTACGGAGACGAGATCGCTGCCATGGCAAAACAATATTAGAATAACATCCAACCTAGTTTTATTAGGGTTTCACAAAAACACAAATGGGTTATGAGAACATTAAAGGATCGAGTTATTACCGAGTTATTAGCGGAAGAACGATGCCGAGCAAGCACGGCGACGGAAGAACGATCCGGGGAAACCTAGGGTTCAGATCTGGAAATGGGGAGAAAATCTGGAGAAATGGGGTTTTGGGGATTTTTGGTGGTTTTCCGGCGACCTAGAGGTGGTGGCCGGCCAAAATGGAGAGGGGGAGAGGCTCTTGATGAAGGAGGAAGGCTAGGGTTAGATGGAAGATGATTTGGGGAAGAAGGAGGCTCAGGAGAAATGAAAGAAGAAAAGAAAAACGTTTGGGGGGTTTAAATAGGCACAGCCGGCGGCTGCCCAAAAATTAGGGTTTCTGGGGTGATTAGTCGGTCAAAGAAGGTTGGCTGACCGACTAGTTTAACAACTAGTCAGTTGGTCGATTAACTGTGACCGACTAACACCAAACAGTAACTCAGGTGAAATTGATTGAAGGAACTAGTCGGTCTGAGAGCAAGTTTTGACCAACTAGTTTCATATCTAGTCGGTCGGTGGTTGTTCTTGGACCGACTAAAAGTAAACAGTAACTCCTGTATATTTAACAAAGCCTACTAGTCGGTCCATGAAGGTTTACCGACCGACTAAATCGTCATCTAGTCGGTCGGTTCCCCTTCTTGTACCGGCTAACGTGCACAGAAAGTTCTGAAATGGAGCGCGAAGCTCCGGGATCGATTCCTAAGACTCCTAGTCTTGATCTAACAATAAGATATGACTGATATGAAGCCCGTCACGAATGACTTACTCCGAAATCGACGATCCTAAGGAAGAAGCTAGAAAATCACGACGAAACGATCGAAAGTGAAAGCTACGGAGACGAAAACCACGCATAAGGAGAAAATCCACCAAAACACATCTAATATATATATAATATAGATATTCCAAGTACATGAAAAACCAGTCGTTACACAGATCTATGCTCTGATACCACTGTAGGGGTTTATGGGACCCTTAGGGCACAAAAACTCTATGTCCGTCCTAAGTCGGACGGAACATAAACAGAAAAGCAGCGGAAAAATAAACATGTTAATCTAATTAACATTTAACCCTAAGGTCCAAGACCCTAATCCAAGATCTATGCCGACTTGGGATGGGTCTGACCATCCCAAGAAGGATCTAGCCTACTGCGATTAAACAAAACTAATGCTTAATTAAATACATACCCGGAATCTCAACCCTGGAGCAGGCGAGATGTTCTGCACCGTCTTCCGAGCCGCTCCCCATCCCACGCCGAGCCACTCTTCGAACCGCTCCCCGAACCACTCCTCAAACCGCTCCTCGAACCGCTCCGCATCCCGAGGCAAGCAATCCTCGTGTCGCCGAGCCAACCACGCACCGAAGAAAGTTTCACGCGAGTGAAACCTCCACCTAGATTTCGGATCCGAATCCGAACTCCTTTGCGGCTTTGCTAGAGCCCTCAAGAGTAAGGCAGAAATTTAGGGAGATAGAAGAAATATTAATTTAAGCGTAGATCCGAGCGTGCTCCAACATTTACGAGAGCCGCTCAGATCTAGAGGTTGGGACGAGTTTTGAGGAGGAGAGCAGACCCCTATTTATATAGGCGGCGGACTCTCCCCTTTTCTCAAAATCCGATTTGGGACTATTAATTTGAGTTAATTAAAATCAAGTTAGTTTGCACTTCACAAAGTGCAAACTTCCGTGAATTTTAACTCACTCACCGTTGAAATTCAGGATTGATACAACCTATCAATTCGAAGGGTGTTCAACGGTGAACGCATAGGAAAAAACCGTTCGTCAATCGGAGTTTGTTTGACTCTCCAATTGATCGTCCAAAGATCAGCCCAAGGCTAGTTTTTCGCAAAAACTGAGCCGTCAAATAATTCTGCACAGTAAGGGTTCAAAACCCTAGAACTGGGGCCCACCAGGCCAGCTGGGCGAGCCCAGATCATGTCAGACCTAATCTGGGCGCGCCCAGACTGGCGCGCCCAGACTGGGCGCCTGGCCCAGTCAGGCCAGGCGCCCAGGCGTCTGGGCGGGCCCAGGCCCAGGCGCCGGGCGCCTGGGTGCCCAGGCCTGGCTTGGGCCGGGCGCCCAGGCCTGGGCGCTCTGGCCCGGTCAGCCTGGGCTGTGCCTGGGTCTAGCCAAGCGTCCAGGCCAGACCCAGTCTGGCCTGGGTCAGCCTAGTCTGACCAGTTGAACTCTTTTGGGCATATCTTGATCATTTGGTGTCTGATTTGGACGCCGTTCGAACTTGGGTCTAGACCGAGACATTCTCGTCTTACCCGTGAACTTTTCCTTACGTTTATATTATTAAATATTGTTTTAAACTATTTAAAACACATTTAATCTCTTTTGCATCAAATGCAAAATAGTCCCTATCTAAGCTTAAATTATCATATTGCATCAATATGCAATTTTCTCTTCTTTTGCATCTAATGCAAATTATTCTCCCTAACTAATTTCTACCTATTACTAGATGAAGATCGCACTCTGTGTGAGACCCTACAGCCTGACCCTTACAACAGGTTGGGCTCGAAGCCCTATACGGTAGTGACCACGAGCAGTGGTTGCCGTCCCTGCTTCAGGAATCATCAGTATGTGGTTAACTCATTGACATGAGTATTGTCGGGACCACCCTAACTGTTTCCATGATGAATTCCGCAGTTATAGTCTTTTCTTCTAAATTATGTCGTGTAGATCAAGTCTAGGGTACTGTCAAAACTGTCAACCCTAATAACTTGACTCTGGTTAGTTTCTATCGATCTTTAGTCAAATAATGTTGGACTTCTTCCAACAAACTCTGGTCAGAGATTTTACTAAAGACCGAACTAATCCAACGACACTAACTCACATTGACCGGGAGAGACGAATCCTCTATTGGTCATTACTCTCCTCATGCGCTTCAAGTGTCACCCAATCAAAAGACCTTTCAACAGGCCTTGCCTCGAAGCTAGGTCAGTTGATCTAAGTGACACTGTTCACGCATAGGTTTGTCAAAATGACCTCAAGTCAAAAAGACCAACTAGCCTATCATCACTCAGAGTCATCATTGACAGATTGGTCAATACAACCATATGATAACTCTTGTGGATCGTTCAGTGAACTCATTCTCTAATGAGCACCTATGTCTTTGTCTTTGACTTCGCCAAGTCAAGCGATCATGAGATCATCGCCACCGCTAAATAGTGAAGACTAAGACACAATGGTCTATCCGATGTTTCGATATCCTAGTCTCGAAACATCTACGACCACGAACCCTTTTAGACTTATGCTACAGACGGTCAAACACTTCTCCATGATCGAGATACTCATCTCGATACCTGTTTGACCTCGCATAAAGCCTCAGGACTTTACTTAAGTCAACATCTACATTATAATTTAACTTAGATAAATTATTACCAAACAGCTTATTGTTATTTCGAACGAGACGTTTGTGCTATATACACAGAGATAAATAGCCTCGAGGGCATCATTTCTCTACAAATGTTGTACGTACTGGGAGGTGTTGGACAGATAGAACATAAATTATCGACAATGTATTCACGTATCATATTTCCACATACATCGCAAAAGCGATGATGTTTATAAATTATCGTTCCATACTCCGTTGCTAGAATGCAAACGTAGAGATTGACCAAATGTGGAATGAGGCAATACAAGATGAGCTAAACTCACTTATGAAATGTGAAATGTTCCGACTTGAAGTCCAGACACCAGAAGGTGTCAAACCTGTGGGTAAAATAAGTATTGCACACATAAGAAAAAAATCGTATGCTATAAGGTACAACCTATAGCCCAAGGGAAAATTTCGCTGAAACTAGGGATCGAACAAATTAAAATGAGCATGAACCATAAATGCTGCATTAGTCTCCCTAAGTTATCAAAAGCGAATACCATATGATTTGGCAAAGGAAATTTTGGATATGCTGTTATTGGATGTTGTGACGGCATACCTTTGTGGATATCTCTGTAAAGATAAATTCCACATTTCCTTAAATACTCGAATAGACTTCGGGACGTCTATTCTATTGAAAAAAAACAATAAGAATAATAAATAATGTACAAATAAGAGAATCACTTGACAAATCAATGATTCCTATTGAGGGTTGTCTTTGCATCTAAGCAAAGAACATGATTTGAGATCAACTTGTAAACAACTAAAATCTCATCGGATCTCCTGAAGAGAAAACCGAAACATCTGTTCAAGCCTGACTATTAAATATGAAATGAAAGAACTAGGCAAATATAAGTCATGGCTCATAAAATCCTGTTACATATGCCCAGAAGTGCGTTGGAGAACTTAAAAGGACCATTCTCATCCAAAGTGCACCTATGGCAGTACACTCTATGGATATACAAAAAGACCCATTCCAATCGCTGGAAGAGGGGGAGGATATAATTGGTCCTAAAGTCCTTTATCTAAGTGCAATCAGGCACTCCTGGCTAACTGCATGCGTCCCGATATAGCAGTTACAATAAACTCATTAGCCTGAGATAGTTGGCACCTAAAAGGGCCATTAGACCGGAGTTAAGCCTTCTGCGCTTCCTCCAAGGGTCAAAAGATTTGGACTTACATTATAAAGTATCATCCTCCAAGTTTATGCAATGCAGATTACAGGTCCGATCCCTATACTGAGAAATCACAGAACGGGTACCCACAGTGGGATGGCCATCTATTGCAAATCTGCAAAGCAACTTATGAAGGCACCATCATCCTATCATTCCGAGATCCTCACCATTCCAGAATCACACCAATGGTGTATTTTAGGGCGCCTGGTGGTACATCACATCCCAGTGACGACTGGGATAGAGGCTGGTATTGTGGAGCTGACCACGTAGTCCGAAGACCACATCAGAGGCGACAAAACTTAGCACACCTCTCCAAAGTTTCTGGATTCAGCAGCTACTTAATGGTGATAATATTTTTAATCTGTGTATATTTTCGGAATGTTGTAAATAGGAGTGATGAAATAAGCCTAAGAGATCTGAAAGCCTAAGAGCTTTTACAGATCAGGGGGAGTTGAAGGAATTTGTGCTCTTTTCCCTTAGCTATGATTTTTCCCACTGGGTTTTCCATAGCCAAAGGTTTTAACGAGGCAAATTACATCAACTCTGGATCCTGAAGTATCCACCCTTCTGTGTCTCTCAGAATCCAGAAGTATTCATGAGCAGAGTCACTTGTACAAATCAGGGGGGGTTAAAGAGCATTTGTACTCTTTTTCCTTAACTATGATTCCTCCCACAGTGTTTTCCGTGGATAAAGGTTTTAACGAGGCAAACCTCACCAACTCAGGATCCTGAAGCATCTACCCTATGTGAGACTCCTATTACGCTCAGAATACTGAAGCATTCATGAGCAGAGTCCACACCTATGGCTGGATAAGGGGAAGTGTTGTGAATAGAAATACCAAAGTCGGTTAGGATTGTGGGTATCTTATGGATACACCCATATCTATGTATCTTATCTTTCTATTCTCCTATCATGCCTATAAATAAATGGCTGGGGGTTCCTCCCCCAGTAGTTGATTCATAACAGAAAAGAGTTTATGGATTTTTACAAATGACAAAAAGAATATTCTGCCCTTAAGCAATAATTTCTCCTCATAATAATTTCTTCTGTAAATTATATCTTGCCTTTCTCTAATTTAGTTAATTTTTCATTATTATTAGCGTTAGAACATTTTTTATTGTTTTTCTTAAGAATTAGAAGTTCTTTAACAGTTTTCTCATATTGCATATAAAGTTTGTGAAATTCTTCTTTCAAATCTCTATTATCATTATCATCATCACTATCACTGGAGTATGAGTCAAAGTTTACCTTATTGTCTTCCATAGCCTCTTCCATAGCCATGAAGCATGTATATTCTCTCTATCTCTCTATCTCTCCCACCATCTTCTATCTTCTTCTTTTGCTGATGAAGAGTCATTGGAAGGCTTATTTGGCTCTTGATCCCAAGTGGCAAGGGATTTCTTATATGAGTTCTTACATTTTCCTATGCCCTTTCATCTGTGCTTTGCTATTGGGCAATGTCTCTTCAAATGCCCTAGCTTATCATACCCAAAACAAACAGGAGACCCATTAGATAGTCTCTGTTTTCTGTTTTTGAGTTTACCTGCCTTGAACATCTTTATAAAACCCTTAGCGATGAGAGTTAGTTGCTCTTCAACTTTATCTTCCGACTCCTCTGTCTCCGATATGACTTTATGTGCAATCTCATTCTCTTCTTGGCTTCTCCCTATTCCTCTGTTGTACTTGGAGCTAATACACCATGAGGTTACCGATAATTAGGTCTTCCAATGTGAGCTTGGAAAGCTCATTTCCTTCCTTTATTGTCGTCATCTTCCTCTCCCACTCGGGTGTGAGAGAATGAATCTTGCTCACATGCTCGCCTTGAGAATAACTATTGCCAAGCCCCGTAAGAACGTTGATGATTTTTGTGAAGCGAGTGTACATCTTCGTAATTGATTCTCCTTGAATCATCTCAAAAGATTTATACTTATGAGCTTAAAATAGACTTTAGAATGTTTAACTCTATTGTTACCCTCATGTGTTACCTCGAGAATCTTCCATGTGTCATGAGCGGTGGTTGCTAGGGACGTCCAGTTGCACTCTATGTTATCAATGGCACAATAGATCATGTTCATCACTTTAGCATTCAATGCATCTTCCTCTTTCTCATGCTTGGTCCAAATAGTGCCTGTCTTTTTCGGTGCTCCATAATGAGTCTCCACCATAGTCCATAGGTCGTATGAGATAGAATTGAGATAAATCTTAATACGATTCTTCCAGCTCCCGTAGTTTGATCCTGTAAGCAATGCTGGATGAGAACTGGATTGGTCTTCGAGGAAAGCATTGTTGTTGTTAGGATCCATAGATAGCAAACTAAATACTAGAGGGGGGGATTAGTGTTTCAAAATAATTCGTACAAATAAAATTGAAACCCTCTAATTTTAGCCTAGATGTTTGTAAGAGTAACCTATACAAGTATCTAATCAACACAATATCAACCAACTTGCAAATATATTAGGAAATGCACAACGAAATAAAGAAACTCAATAAGCAAGTGAATGAGTAAACTCAGACAATCATACGCAAACACAATATGATTTATCCTGGTTCACCCACCGTTGGGCTAGTCCAATGCCCAATCTCCAATTAGGTTTTTCCACCATCCAACTCTCTTAATCAAGAGACCAATGCCTCACAATGAGGGCTTACACTTGCCTAGTCTCACTTACAAGGTCTTTGCTTGTGCTAATCCCAAGTGTATGATATCGCTAATGAAATATATCCCGATGAGTCGTGGTCGAATCCACATAGACTACTATTAGAATACGTGTAATGTGATATCAAGAGTTGGAATAAGAACAATTGGAATGAAAACCACCTTATGAAGGTGATGTAAGGACCCTGCCTATGAGGAAAACACTACGTGGGGTTGAATAGTGTTAATAAAATTTACCTAAGAAATTACACCTAATTAAAATCCTAATCCAACAAAGATGCGGAACTAATAATTAACAAAAATGAACAATGTAAACAATAATATGTTTCAAGGGTTCGGATTACCTAAGTCATACCCGATTTGTTCCCGATAATCCTACGTCCCTTCCACCTGGATACCTCTGGATACTCAAGTTAGAACCCTAACTTGAGGTTTTCTTTAAACCCACTTGTAGCAACACTTCAATTGTACTCGAACAACAATCGATGTCCTAGAATCCCACAACTCGGGATCAAGAAAACCACTCTCGCAAACCGAGAGTGAATCCAAATAACGAAAGTTATGAAATAATGAAATACACTTACAATTCACCTATGCTTTGAAGTAGAACTTGAAGGAGCAAAGTGAAGTGAGTGTTGATCTCTTCCAAGAAGAGAGCGATGCCCTTTCTCTTGTCACCACCAAATGCCTAGAGGATATCAACTTTGATTCTAGGTTATAGAGCAAGAGAGAATGAGATTTTAGGGCTTAGAGAGAATGAGAGCTTGATAGCTTAAAGATGAGATCAATGAAGTCTTAAAGGTTCCAAGAAGGTCTCCAATGGAACAATAGGAGACCCTTTTATAAGTTCTCTAAAACCCTCAAACAAAACACCCAAAACCCCCTTTGAAATCTATGTAGAAAAAGCCAACGGGTAGAATTTACAACTAGGACATACGACTGATGAAGAACTCACAGTTGCCTACTCCAATGTGTCAGATGGTAGATGAGAATTTAAACAGTAACTTACCACGTAGGACAGTCGACTGATGAAGGTTGGAAAGGCGCCTGAAAACCATCAGGCAACTGAGAAACCTTCTACAGGCGACTGTGTGGCAAAGTGCGAAAGTTGACAGAGAGTAAGTATTCTGGGTAAACTTGGACATGCGACTAATGTGGTATCCGCAGGCGCCTGGCGCAGGTGCCTGTGCCATGAGCAGGTGACTGGGAAACCAACTTCAGTCGTCTGTGTGCACAAATGCGTAAGTTGCCAAAATAAAAGTTCTGGGCAAGAGATGGACAGACGACTGATGTGGTATCCACATGCGCCTTTGCCATAGGTAGGGATTGGAAAGACCAGTGCCATAGCTGTGGCATGAAAGGCCGCTGGTACAGAGTGTGCTGAGCTCCGCAGCATCTCCAGGAATTGTATAAAGAAAACAAGAAAAAGAAAGCTGAAACCAACCTGGTGACATCTGATGCTCCAGTCAAGTTTTCAACTGACGACTTCGAAACCGATGACCTGCTAGATTAGCTTTCTATTTTTATCTTAGCATATTGTTTATAACATTTCATGTTATGAGAGCTTTCATATTATTTAATTTGAATTCGAATTCGAATAAATAAAGTTTATGTTCCTGAAATGCAAATGTTTTATTCATCTTTTTAGATGGATCGCTCTCATGACTGCTTGGTAGACAGTGCTTCGACACATACGATCCTTCAGTATAAGTGCTATTTTCATAGCAGTATACCATACAAAAGCCCTGTAAATACTATTTCAGGGCCATCGAATATAATTGAAGGTTCTGGAAATGCAACCTTGTTGCTCCTTAATGGAACGGAAATTAAAATAAAAGATTCACTATTCTCTCCGAACTCCAAACGAAACTTACTAAGTTTCAAGGATATCCGCTTAAACGGATTCCATTTGGAAACAACAAATGTGAATGAAAAAGAACTATTGTATGTAACGTCTCAAGAAAATGGAGTAAAATCACTACTTGAATGTTTTGAGAACCTTTCATCTGGCCTCTACCATACAAAGATTCGGAGAGATGAAGCTAACTTACAGAGCACCTGAAGTGCCCGACATCAGCCAAGTTTTTACTTTGGCATGACAGACTTGGCCACCCTGGATCTGTGATGATGCACCGCATACTAACATAATCTCATGGACACAACCTAAAGAACCAGAAGATTCTTCAGAAGGGAGAATTCCCTTGCATCCCCTTCTTCAATGGAAAATTAATAGCAATGCCATCACCACTAAAAGTGGATATCGAGTCTCCAAGCTTTTTCGAAAGAATGCATGGAGACATATGTGGACTTATCCACCCCCTAGTGGGCCCTTTCGGTACTTTATGGTACTGATTGATGCATCTTCAAAATATTCGTATGTGTGTCTACTATCAACCCGCAACTTAGCTTTTCCAAAGCTACTGGCATAAATTATAAAGTTGCGGGTGCATTTTACAGACAACCATATAAAGAAAATACGTCTAGATAATGCTGGAGAATTTACCTCCCAGTCATTCCAAGAGTACTGCCAGGCAACATGAATAGAAATTGAACATACAGTGCCGCATGTTTATACCCAAAATTGGTTGGTAGAATCATTGATAAAAAGACTCCAATGAATTGCACGTCCATTGCTAATGAAATCACAGTGCCGGTGGATGCATGGGGACATGCAATTCTGCATGCTGTATCGTTAATAAAAATAAGACCCTCTGGAGGGCAGAGTCTCTCTCTAATACAACTTGCATATGGAGGGCCACCGAACATTTCTCATCTGAGAATCTTCGGTTGCGCAGTCTAATCCCCATTGCACCACCACAGAGGACAAAAATGGGTCCTCAACGTCGCCTAGGTATCTATGTAGGGTTTGGCTCACCCTCAATCATAAGATACCTAGAACCCCAAATGGGGACGCTTTTAAGACACGTCTTGAAGACTGTGAATTTGATGAGACCGTTTTCCCCAAAATGGGCCTTGAAACAGAGAAATCTGGTGCGAAGCACATCATAACGTAGGATACAAAAAGTTTGACCACTATGATCCCGTAACGAAACAATGTCAAGATGAGACCATGAAGATCCTCCATATTCAGGACACTGTCCACCGATTACCGGACTCATTTACTGACAACTAGAAGATTGTCAAATCACACATCCCTGCTGCAAATACTCCAGTTAGGATTGACATCTCCGAGAATGGATGCAATCCACCAGCAGCAAAAGTGGTTGCACCTCAACAGAAAAGAGGCATACCACCAGGCTCCAAGGATAAAAATCCAAGAAAAAGAAAAATATCCGGAGACCTCGGGACGATACCTCCACAGAGAAATGAGCTCATGACCATACCCTCACCCCTCCCGGAATCCATTGCAGAGGAACTGCAGGGAGAAACTGAATTTCATTAAATTATGTACATACAGGGGAGGTGTTGGACAGAAAGAGTACAGTCGTCGACGATGACTTTGCATTTCACATTGCTATTCACGTCGCCGGAAGTGACGATGATCATGATCCACATTCCATTGCTGAATGCAAACATAGAAATGATTGGCCAAAGTGGATTTATGCCATAGAAGCTGAGCTGGACTCGCTTCAGAAACGTAAAGTCTTTGGGCAAATAGTCCAGACACATACTGGTGTCAAACCTGTGGGATACAAATGGGTATTCGTGAGAAAAAGAAATGAAAATAATGAGATCGCACGCTACAAAGCAAGTCTCATAGCGCAAGGATTTTCCCAAAGATAGGGTATTGACTATGAGGAAATATACTCCCCGGTCATGGATGCGATCACTTTTCGATTCCTGATAAGCTTAACAGCAAAGGAAGGTTTAGATATGCAGCTAATGGATGTTGTGACTGCATATCTATACGGTAATCTCGACAAGGAGATATACATGAAACTTCCTGATGGCTTTTCAATGCCTGCTGAATTAAAAGATAGACCTCGGGACGTCTACTCTGTTAAGCTCCAAAGATCATTGTATGGTCTTAAACAATCGGGACGGATGTGGTATAATAGACTAAGTGAATTCCTTGTACAACAAGGATTCAACAATAATGAAGTCTGCCCTTGCATCTTCATAAGAGCAAAGGGGAAAGGATTCGTCATAATAGCAGCCTACGTAGACGATCTGAATCTCATTGGATCTCTTGAAGAGATCGCTGAGATATCTGTAAGCCTGACAAAAAAATTCGAAATGAAAGACCCAGGCAAAACAAAATTCTGCCTTGGCTTACAGATTGAACATCTAAAAGAAGGAATCCTATTACACCTAACCAAATATACGAAGAAAATGTTACAAGGATTTCACATGAACCAATGCCATCCACTTACACCTATGGTGGTATGATCTCTGGATGAACATAAAGACCCCTTCCGGCCGCTGGAAGAGGGTGAGGATATACTTGGTCCAGAAGTCCCTTATCTGAGTGCTATTGGAGCACTTCTATATCTGGCCAACTGCACGCATCCCGCCCGATATAGCGTTCGCAGTAAATTTACTAGCCAGATACAGTGCAGCGGCTACGCAGCGCCACTGGACCGGGGTAAAGCACTTTCTGCGCTACCTCCAAGGGTCTACAGATTTGGGACTCTTTTACAAAAATGGATTATCCTTCGCACTTATTGGTTATGCTGATGCAGGTTACACGTCTGATCCCCACAATGCAAAGTCACAGACTGGGTACGTGTTTACCCATGGTGGGACAACCATTTCCTGGAGTTCCGTTAAGCAAACCATGACGGCTACCTCATCCAATCACTCTGAGATCATCGCCATCCATGAAGCAAGCAGAGAATGTGTCTAGCTATGGTCAGTTGTAAATCACATCCTGGTGATGACCGGATTGAAGTCTGGGGATCTTGAACATACCACAATGTTTGAAGACAACGCTGCTTGCATATCTCAGCTACGAGGTGGCTATATCAAAGGCGACAGAACGAAACATATTTCCCCTAAATTCTTCTGGACGCACGAACTACAAAGAGATGGCGTGATTGATGTCAGACAAGTACAATCATGTGACAACTTGAAAGACTTGTTCACTAAAGCTCTTCCTACTGCAACCTTTAGGAAGTTTGTACAGAAAATTGGGATGAGGCGCCTACGAGATCTGAAAGCCTGAGTGCTTGTACAGATCAGGGGGAGTTAGGGAGTGTTTACACTCTTTTTCCTTAACTATGGTTTTTTCCACAAGGTTTTGCATAGCCAAATGTTTTAACGAGGCAAACCACACCAACTCAAGATCCTGAAGTATCCACCCCATGTGAGACTCTTACTATGTTCAGAATCCTGAAGTATTTATGGGCAGAGTCCACACCTATGGCTGGATAAGGAGGAATGTTGTGAATAGATATGAACCCGAGTTGGTTAGGATTATTGGCTATCTTAGAGATATGTCATACCCATGTATCTTATCTTTGTATTCTCTATATTGCCTATAAATAAATGACTGGGGCTCCTCACCGGTTAGTTGATGCATAACATAAACTCTTTTTTAACCCAAGAATTTTCTTTGGAAAGAGGGGACCGGAGATCTCCCCAATGCTTTAATTTTGGGATTTTGGGCTAGGGAACAAAAAGATGGGTAAAATAATTTAATTTAATGCGAATGACTGATCATTTCCAGCGTTTGATTTTTTCTTGACCCAAACTCATATTTATAATTTATTTTCTTAGAGAAAAAGAAATTAAATAAAAAGGCATAATCAACCAATTACACTTGGCCTTTCTCTCTCCTACATCTTCCCTCCTTTCCCATCTCTCTGAATGCCGAAGAAAAAAAAACCCTAAAGCTGCGATCTTTAACTTCAAGGTAATCTTTTGGATCCACTTTCCTAGCTTTTCTTTTGCGATTTTCTCATTTATGAACTTGAGTTGCACCTGGGTTTCTTTTAGTTTTGAGTGGTTGGATCTTTGTCCGGGGATTTGATGTTGGGAGTATGAGAATTTTGTTAAACGCCATTCTCCCGTGGCTTGCATGAATATGTTTATTTCTCAGTTTGTGATTGATCGGCACTTTTTCCCGACATGGGTTTTGGTTTTGATGAAATTTTGTGGTGGAAAAATTGAATCTTGGTGTGGCTGTGATAATTTGTGAACCAAGTTCTGTGATAAGGGTTTATTGATTTTTAGTAATTATTCACTTTGATCGGTCTTCTTTTTGATTGTTTATGCTAAAATGGGATCGTGTTTGAATTGGATCTTCACTTATGTATTTTTTTTAACGATTGATGCGTTCCCGATCTGGATTTGCGTAATCTTGCACCCAAGTGAATTTGTATATTTTTATTTTCTTTGGGTTTTTGGGGATTATTAGTCTTGATTTTGAGAGTTTCTCGGATTAACAATCCCTTTAGTGAAGGAAATTTAAACCTTGAGGTGATTGTATTTATTTCTTTATTTACTCGATCAAAAGCCACTGTTTTACATGCGATTTTTAAGATTGTATTCTTTTTTTTATTTCCAAGATTATTATTGATTATAGCTGTATTTCATGTTTTGAAAAAACCTGATCTTTTTTGACCCCCGCAAACTTGCACAAGTGTTGTTCACAAGAAGACTGATTCTAATGTCTCTCTTTTGCTCTTGGGGATTAAGTTGTTATCATTATGACAACTTGTAAACTGTGTTTGTCTACTTTGTGGGTTGCCTTACTTGGAAGGAGATTTAATTGGTGATCACACTCATGCATGCTTGTTTAGGTAAAGTGGGAATGAAGAAAGCATCCGGTTATTAGGATCGCTGTTTGGCATGTATCTCATTTGGTCATTTGAGATTGTGGAGCTGTTTATTGGGTTGTTTACTCTGGCAAGTTACACAAATCAGTGTTTTTACTAATGGCGTCGAAGTTTATTGCAAAAGCTAGCTCAATGCCGAAGGATGCGACTAGCACCAGCCAAGTAGCAGAACCATCTTTTCACAGGCCTGCACCCATTAAGATTCCTACACCATTCCAATCAGGACCTACTACACCTAAAATATTGCCAAAATCTGAGGCTTTAGATGGTGTGAAACTGATTGTCAATCAAAAGGGAGCTAACGATTCTTTTTCGAACACAATTCCTAATTCTTTTGACCAGAAACTAATCCAGAATGGTCACAGAGTAGAATTTCTTCAGTCGACTGAGAGCCCAAGTATGGAAAAAGTTATTGAAGACCAAGAGAAGAAAAATTCAGAACAGAGTAGTGGGAAGAATAGCTCTGCTTCAACTAAGGTTAGCGATGGTGCCAGCAGTCTGACAAAAACCAGTGGAACTGCAAAGATCAGTGATCGGGCCGAATTTGTGGATAGTGGCAAGAGTAGTATGTGTAGGGCTAGCACATGCAGTGATGTCAGTGATGAGAGCACCTCTAGCACTATAAGTACTAGCATTAGCAAGCCTCACAAGTCTAATGATTCGAGGTGGGAAGCGATTCAGTCAGTCAGAGCAAAAGAAGGTGTTTTGGGAATGAGCCATTTTAGACTTCTTAAAAGATTGGGATGTGGAGATATTGGAAGTGTGTATTTGTCCGAGCTGAATGGAACTAAAAGTTATTTTGCTATGAAGGTCATGGACAAGGTAGCACTGGCAAGTCGTAAGAAGCTGCTTAGAGCTCAAACAGAAAAGGAGATATTGCAGTGTTTGGACCATCCATTTCTTCCAACATTATACTCTCACTTTGAGACTGAGAAATTCTCATGTTTGGTAATGGAATACTGCCCAGGGGGAGATCTACACACCCTCCGGCAAAGGCAGCCTGGGAAATATTTTTCAGAACATGCTGTCAAGTATGGACCCAAATCCTTAAACCTTTATACTTTATATAAATTCTATAGTTATTATAGCATTTTTCCTCATTTGGGTTTCTTTACATATTTTGCTATGCCATTTGATTCGTTTGTCTTGAAATGTTTATGAATTATGTACATTGCAGATGCTTTTGTATGTCCAATTCTGGTTTACTAGCTAGTCATATACATTGCATTCGTTATGAATGTATTTGAATTGTTTACTGTTGTTTGCTTTTGTACTAGCTAGTCATATACATTGCATTCGTTATGAACGTATTTGAATTGTTTACTGTTGTTTGATTTTGTACTGGCTGTTTGTAGAGAAATGTCATATGATTCAGAAATTCAATTTATATTTAGTTTATTTTAAATTTACTGTCTCAACTGTTTGAATGTTTTTATACCTAGTTGATTTTATTGCCAGGGAGCTGTTATGCTGATATTTTGCTGCTTTAAGTCTTATTATTTAATACCTTAACCGTTTCTCTAAAGCTTGTTATAGGCTGGAATATAAGAATCATCTCTCATCCATTTCATGTTTCTTCACAATATTCTTAGTATCATCTAGCTTTTTCTATCTTAAATCTAATGTTCAACATAGTATATTAGGGTGCAACCAGACATCAACCGGAACAAAATTCTAGGATTGGGTTTACATCCATTTATTTGGGCTGCAATAATTTTCATCGGTCAGTAAGCCAAAGAACGCAGGGGAAATCACGAAATATATGGGGTATTAAGATCTGTAGTGGACGACATGAAGAAAGATTCATAGATCAAAACTCATATATCAAAACACATATATCAGATACTTTATGACTAGTGATGAGGTTGTGGTTATGTTGTTTTTATTTGCTTTGATATGCCTAATGCTATCACTAGGAAAATGGGATCTAATTTTGAAGTCAAAATATGAAATTAGTATAATATATAAGTGTTATCCACAAAGTTACCGTGGTTGATTTGTCCCTGTATTACTGCATTTTGAAAAGAGAGATGCATGGATTGGCTCCTGAGTATGACACATTGCTTCAATGATTTAACATTGAGATCAGTAATGAATTGCTTCTACCCTTGCGTGCTTCAACCATCAGTTAATTTGCCAATACCTGTAGACTCTTCATAGAAGGTAAATGAGGAAAAACAAGATATAGAAATTTGATGGTAAGGTGGGGGTTGCAGGGGAACTTTATGTGCAGTTGAGCTTAAGATAGAAAGGGTTTATATGAGGGATTCAATTATCAACTGCCTTCGATACAAATTGGGAGTGTCATATCAGATTTCGTGGTAGCCAAGACGATGTTGGCTGATAAAATGATATTTATGGCATATCACCCATAATCTTTAGTAACTGATCCCCCCCAAAAAATAAAATAAAAATAAAATAAAAATAAAAAAAATAAATAATAAATAAATAATAAAAATTATCTCAAAGGAAATGTATGTAGAAGCAGGCACGCTCTATTTTATACCCCAATGGCACCTGACAAATTTTGAACATTAAATTATTTAAATTACAATTAATTCATATGGGAATTTGAATCTACGTTTTTCATGTAAATCAATCTCAAAATTGGAATGCGCTATTTACATATAGATTATCATATCACCAATTACTATGGTATACAATGTTTCATCAAACTGTAATAAAAATTTCACCAATTATTCTAAAACGCATGTCAAAATGGTGGTGGTTATCTTAACATTTTTATATTTTTAAATATTATTTAAGAAAATTAAAAACACACAAAAATACGTGAAATATGAAATGGTTGATGTTTCCCTTAATGATGATATTGATAACATATTAACATAAACCTTTGAGAGATACCATTAATGATACCGAGATTCTAAACCTTGGGTATAATTTTAGGATGACTGGAACACAGATAAAGGTACCTGGATAGGGATATAGATTGAAGGAGCACTTATTCATATTTCCAGTTTTACTCAATTCAAAATAAGAGGCTGGGATAATTTTACAGCATGAGTGAGTGGTTGGTCTTTGATCATGTTAAACCCAAGTTAGGTTTGATTTGTTATGGAGCCTTGAACTCAAAACAACAAGAAGTGTCTTTTTGTCATGGCTATTCTGCCATTTAATTGACAGCCCTCATTTAATCACTATCCAAATGTTTCACTAATAGGGCGAGAAGAGTATAATGGTTGGTTATTTTTAAGTACTTATGTTGATACCATTATTATGATATGAATAGCTAATGCTCTGATCATTGTTTTCAAAGCTTACTTATAAGTTGGATGGAGTGAAAGATTGCGCTGGTTACTTATAATTGCATGATGTGGATGTTGGGTATTATGCAAATGATAAAGTTTGTGATGTCTCTTAATGTATTAATGATTGCAATTTCTCTAGAGTATAATTAGGAATTTAATTTATTTACTACAAGTTCTAAGGCAAATATTTATGAGTATTAAGTTGAAAGTTTCTGGTACAGAGATTGCAAGGCTTTGGCAAAATTGAAATTTAGAAGAATAAAAAGAAGAGGGATGGTGATCGAAGAGCTACTATAAGACTAAAAAAATTTATATTGCATACTTAGATATTTTTGTTAGATTTTCTAAGAATTTTCGATGATTTATTGGGCTGGTTAGAGCATGTTTTCAGATAGGGGTATTTTAGTAAATTTATTAATACGGCCTATATTTGTTATTATTCGGGTTTTTGGTTGAATTACTTGAATGAAATTTGCTTTGTTTGGTGAGTGAATGCTGTATACTATATTCTCTGTCATTCATATAACATGAGATGCATTATAAGATGAGATTGTCAATCTAGATGCGATGCCAGATTTGTGGTGAGAAGCCTTTAATAAAAAAAATTAGGCGTGAGCATATTGTTTTTGCCCTATCCTTTCTCCAATATTTCTGTTTTTCTTTTAGCAAAACCATAGACAATAACAAAACCTACTGATTAAAATCTATCTGAGATCTAATTGAACTTAAATTTCTCTGTCATTGTTTTTAGTCCAAATCTGAAATCTGAACCAACAAAACGTCATATTATATTATTTGGTCAGTTTTCTTCCACAAAACGACTCCCAACAAATTCCCTAATCCTCCACCGCATCAAATGACCATTACCATTACGACTTCGTTTTTTGAAACCATCTCCGAAAAAATTGGTAGTAAACAGATCTGAAACTGTATTTAAAAATTAGTTTTAGTTTATCCTGCATCACAGGGTCTTACCTAATGGGTAAATTTCATCGTTTTATGATGTTCTCTAGGTTAATTGTGGTTTAGCTTCAAGGAAACTTGCAAGCTTGTTTGCCTGTGGTGGGCACAGTAATGGGTTTACCATTTAATGAAGAACCCATGTCTAAAATGCAGTCTTTTTCAGCATTTGATGTCAGTTAGACATCAGTGGTGTGGGTTTACTGAAAAATCTAATTATGAATCAAAGACTTAAAAAATGGCATTTTGGTAGGTTAGATATCACTACTACCCGGCCATGTTGTTGCTATGCATTTAATTGTCAGAGATAAATATTGAAAGGTCATGTGTGTTCAGTGCAAAGTTTAGGATGTTGGATAAGATATGCGGTTCAGGGATTTATGCGAGGTAAGCACCCTTGAGTACTCTCTCTGCTAAGTTAGTTTGTCTGTGGCAATCTAAATAATGGTCGGAACTAATAAGTGCATGTGTTCTTGTAACATGGTAGCAACAAAAAGACAAATCATGAAACATACAAAACTCATTAATGGTTGTGCCCATAATTGGCACAAAATTGAAGGTGCATACCATTATTTTCAGCAAATGTACAATCTATTATTCTATACGGACCGGTGTCAATTTCTTAAGAACATTATACCTGTGAATTTTTTTAGATTTATAGTAATATAGTATATGCTTTTCTGAAGTAAATATGAGCATTTATTATCTATTTCGGTTTGGGAAACTCTTAGATGAAGAGTTCTTGCTAGAACCCAGAATAACCTTGCAGAAGAGATTTGAATAATGTATTGACATGAAAATTCAGGTGGCGTGGATGGCTACCGTTCTATATGATCATTCAACATCTTCGCACGCTTAATCCATTTTGTTAAGTTAGACAACTTACTTCATCAACTTTTTCCCCTTATTTGTGTTTCATATGATATCTGATGACGTCCTTCCACCTGCACTTCTTCCAAATTTGCACAGTTGTAATAGTATTGGTCAGAATTGTTTCTGCCATATTGTAACATACTCTTGTGGCTCATGATCCGTCGATCCTTCTTTCTTGCTTAATTCTTGTACATTGAGAGCACGTTCCTTAAGTGCTTGACCAATCTCCCGCTCCCCCTTTCACTTAGAGTTTCTTGCGAAGCGTGGTGATGACCTTTTGGATCCTTCGCCCTGCACCAGTAAAATTCCAAACTATTATTGCAAATCTTATGGCCAACCCATAGTAGTAGAAAATATTGATTTAGAAAGTATCTTAGACCAAGAATTCATTACTACGGATACATATATAGATACGAATAAACTTTATACCTAATTAGAAAAGTTTATTCCTAATTAGAAACATGAATAAAAGAGATAGACAACATATTTGATAAATTGACAGAAGAAATCGTAGGAGACAACCCCCAGAAACATTGGGATAAAAATAAATTAGTTTGTAAATTAGAACTAAAAAATCTAGACTTTATAATTAGTTTGTAAATCAGAACTAAAAAATCCAGACTTTATAAAAATAAATTAGTTTGTAAATTAGAACTAAAAAATCCAGACTTTATAATTAGTATTAAAAAGATAGACAATAGCAATGACAATATCAATGAATTTGAAAAACATATTAGTAAATTAGAAAATCAGGGATTGATAAGAAAATCTACAAGCCCACATAGAAGCCCTGCATTTATTGTAATGAAACATAGTGATGAAGTATGCAAATAAAGTATAATGGTCATAGATTACTGTAGATTGAATGACAATATGGTAGATGATAGTTACAATATACCAGATTAAGATTGCTACCCCTTTTCTTTGGTTAAATTATCTTTTAACTCTTCTAATCCTAAATGCTCTTCTTTATTAGAATTTTGTTTCTTTTCTAAGTTTTCTAATCTTTTGGAAATATTAAGGAGTAAGGCTATAATTATGTTGTTCTGTTTAGGGTATATTTTTGTCTGAGTTACTAGTTCTGATATATGTTGTCTTAGGTCACTGTGATATTTTTCAACTGCTTTTAGTGTTTCTATGTAAGTGCTATATTTCCCATCAACTAAGGGAAATTTGTTTTATTTCTTCTAACACCTTTACGTACAGTTGTAACTTCTAGTTTTTTGTCCCAACATTTAACTGGTTTAAGATCTTTTCTTGTGTTTTTTGTAACTGGTCCTTATGTTGTTGCCTAAGTATTTTTATTTCTTCTAAAGTCTGTAGTTTCATAGTTATAGTTATATTTTCACTTTTAATATATTGTTGGTTATCAACCAATTCTTTTATAAGTTTGTTTTTGGTTATTAAGGCGTTGTATAATAATTTACACAGATTTTGGGTTTTACTTTTTACAAGTTTTAGTCCGTTAGCTAAGTCTATTTGGTAGTCTATAATACCATTTAGTTGTTGATTGTCACTATATAACTGATGTGTAAAGTCTGTCTCAAAATAACAATAATGACTACTGGATTGCATTTTCACTAGTCTATTGTGTGCAGGGATTTCTAGGTTAAAATATTCTATTTTCTTAAGCATACATGTGGCTTACTACAGTCGTAGGAAATCGAATCCCGCTCTGATACCCAAACGCGGGGGATTGTAATTTTTCGTAGGAAAATACTTAAACCTATAAAAACAGCAACTATCAGTTTAGGCACTCTTACTCACTACTTCCTTTCCTCTAAGACCAAGGGTTCCTAGTGTCGGTTCATCCATTTATCTTCCTTGCATGTACTCTTCTTTTACATAGTGATAAATGATGTTACATGAATTCTTGATGTCAACTGTTATGATCATTATGATTACTTGTATTCGATGGCGGTGTAGTGTGCACATATATGTTATTAATATGTTTGATCATTAGTTTTTAAATCATCGACATACAAGCATTTTGAGTTTTTAACAATTGAAGTTGACATGGTAATGCATATGCATGCACTGTGTCTGCAATAAGAAACACATTTGGCACCGATATATAATTAATATCTTTACTCTAGTATCTATAATATTTTGCATTATCCCCATATCAAGATTCTAAAAATTAAGATGTGTGCACCCTTTTCTAACAGATCACTCCTTTTCTTTGTCTAAGGTCAGGCGTAGGTGGTAGTGTTAACATGGGTTTTAATTTTCAGAAGAAGAAACAACCGAATGCTACCTTGTATGTGTAGGCGTTAAAGAGTCCAATTAACTGTTAGTAATTCCTTTCCTGTGTTGGAGTTATGATAGTTGTTTCTCCCCCCAAAAGTGAGGACCTATGTGCACACATATTTTTCTGAGGGTAAATTCCACCAACATGTCCTAAATCATGGCAAGTGTGTCGCTAAATATCATTGAATTACGGTACTGAAAGAAATTAACCCTTAAAAAGTAACAAAGGTACTATCTCTATTCTATTGACGTAATGGCACTAACACCGCCTGTTTATGGATAATTTCGGCTATTATCATTTTGTAAAGGTATTTAGTGACACATTGGTCATAATACAAGGGGTTTTATGTGGAATTTACTCTTTTTCTAAAGAAGTCAAAATTTACCCCCCGACCGAAGCATTTAGCACAAGCTACTTTGAGTGTTTGGCAAATATTACAAATTGGAAATCGAGAGATGGAATTTGAGTAGGATTCTGGTAAGTTGAATCTTTGTGTTACAGAGAGTCAAGTTAGCACAAGCTACTTCGAGTGTTTGGCAAATATTAGCATCCTACACATGTGATAGAGATCGAATTTGAATTGGAATTTGAACAAATTGGAAATCGAGAGATGGAATTTGAGTCCTTGGAGGATTCTGATAAGTTGAATCTTTGTGTTATTTTATGAGTTTTAGTTATTTGAGTCTTTTTTGTTATTTGAGTCTTTTTTTATTTAAATATTTTAGTTGATTTAGAATTTCTAGTCCTAATCAGATTCAGAGTCAAGTTGTAAGCCTATATAAAGGCCACAAACTTCTTAGGTTTTTATGAAGAATTTAATGAAGAGTGGTTTCTAGTGTAAACTTTTAGTTTTTCACAAATTAAATATTTTGTATTGGTGTGCGAGAGTGGGCTTTGTTGCCTAGGGAAGATGTCCGAAGAATCTCCATGTGCTAGGCATGTGAGTCGGTGATCAAAGATTTCTGGAGTGTGAGATCGGAAAATTTATCATATTCCTAATATACTACTTTCCCAAATTTCCATGACATCCCTTCACACTTCCATTCTGCGTCAACACGCCAACACTAGTTATCCAACACGGCCTATGAGAAACATACCATACAATACAATCCAATGAGAAACAAAATCTGAACCTTCTATATTTGTAATTTCTTGAGTACTTTCTACCGAATGATTTCCAATAGGAAACGCTCAACTGCATTAGATGATAGAGGTGCAAAATAAACAGTGACGTGCATGTAACTGGCAGAGAATCCATTTATGCGTTGATTGTTCAACCTGGCTTGACATAAGCAGCATACACATGCTAAGAAATTAATTTTTAGGAATCTATTAATCGCTGTATATAACACATTTCTCAAAATCAGAAGGTAGTTAATCTACACTTGCAGGATGTATTTATGATTGCCCTTTGTTTTCAAATAGTTTAGAAGGACTAGTTATGGAAATGATTATAGCGAGTCGAATGATACTGAAGTGTTATGGAGCGTGGTAGATGAATTTGGACCATATAGAGTTTCCACTGAATGCACTAATGTTTAGAACAATCAGTCATCCCTATTATCAAATCATCCAGACAACAGAGTTCAGGTTTCCTGGAGAAGGATATAAAATTAATAGTTGGTGCCTATCAGTCGGTAGTTTCAAATTTTATTATGGGGGATAGCTGGCTTCATTTCAGCCTGGTAGGTGCATGAGTGTTATGTTCAAGGATAAATCATTCAAATCGGATTATAAATCTCATTATTTTTGGTTTATGCTAAGCATTTCATCAAATTATGCTGCATTTTCTCAAGGAATTTGATACATATCACACTAATGGAGAAGTCAGTTGGGGTGCTCATTGGGTCTGGTTGAATCTACACTGAACCTTTTTGGGTTGCCTGGAGAACATTGTGAGCCCGAACATGCAGGCTTGTGATTATTTTGACATCTGAGTCCAAATCAAACCGAAAACAGACTGCCCCAAATCTGAAATTAAAGACATGCACATGCAATTTGTACTCTACTTTCGTATGATGTGTGTTACGTATTGGAGTTTGATATATCAATACTCCTCTATGTGAAATTATAAGTATGTATACATCAAAGGCATGTGCGTGGGTGCATGGTGTGTGTGTAATACAAAAGGGGATGTTTACAAACCTTTGTCACACTAGAACAAAGGTTTGTCCTATGTGACGGGTGGAGTGTGCTACCTCATCCCCCCCACATGGAAGGTTGGGGGAGGGGTGTGTGTGTGTGTGCGCGCGCGTGTGCGTGCAATTTGAGGTGTGTGTGTGAAGACCCAAAACAAAAGCCTCCCCTTTTCCCTTAATTTCATTCTTGCCATACCTTTTTCATGGAACCAAAGAAGCCTCACTCCATACACTATTTACAACTCTCTCATTGCCTATTTTGCACTTTGCCCCTTGGGGTTTTTGCTCTTAGGCCCATGCTTTTCACATTTTCGCATTTTAAAAATTTTACCCAGTGTTTCGCATTTTAACCCCCCTTTTGCACTTTGCGCCCTGGTGACGACGGTGTCCGTTTGCCTTTGTGCATGGGTGACGACTGTCTCCATGCCTTCCAGGCACGGGCATGTACTAGTATATATATAGAGGAAGCGCATCACGAACCTTGCTTTTATATCAAACGAGTGGCTGAGTTATGACTAGTGATATGCATCATATATTGTATAGTTATATTTATATTGTAGAATATAGATATCTGTACATTTAAATTTTACATATTTACATCAATGGTTGGGATTTGCGCAGGATAGAAGCACTGAGCCATGCTTAAATAACATTAGGGATACATGTCAATCCACAAGCTAAACTTGTTCAGTCTGACATTAAAAATTCTGACATGAATCCCGACCTGAATGGTTTGCTCCTCTCAAACAACCCTGCTGAAATTTCTGGTTGGGTGCAAAATCTCTGAAAGATCCGCCCGACCTGTCCTGTGAACATTTTTAGCTGACATGATGTCAAAATCACTCTAGTTGTGTATGCTGTGTGAGAATGTCTTATAGCTGAAGCTGTGCCCCTCCAAGTGAAAAGCCTAAAATTTACGGCCGTGGACAATTAATATATAACTAACCTTGAAAGTCACAGTTTATGATTTGATGTGATATTCGAGTCTAGGATAATTCAATCTCACCTGACTTTGAAAATTCTGGCACGAATCCCGACCCTAAATAGTTTGCTCCTCTCAAGGAACCCTGCCGAAATTTCTGGTTCGGGTGCAAAATCTCTGAAAGATCCTCCCGACCTGTCCTGTGAACATCATTAGCTGACATGATGTCAAAATCACTCTAATTGCCTATGCTGTGTGAGAATGTCGTAGCTGAAGCTGTGCCACTCCAAGTGAAAAACCTTAAATTTTTGGCCGTGGACAATTAATAGATAATGTTATAACTTTTAGAGTATGTACTTAGGATCCAATGGGGGGTTGTATTTGCAGTGAGTGCAACCAGAAGCAGTTTAGTATGTTATAGAATGTAAGGTCATTTTAAGAATTCACACATCTTCAAGGGTTTACATTAGTAACACAAGCATGAGGACGAGGGTATTTGTAACATTTGCAATTTGCTAGGGGGTGGCTTCATGATTCCACAGGAGGAACATTATGATTGGGACCAACCTTTTGAATTGAGATCCAACAAAGATGGGTCGTCCTTCCTTACAAGTTGATGTTATCAGGAGTTATATTGTTTTTCCCATAAATAATTTTATATTGAAATGACATTTCCTCAACAAAAGTATTCTTCTTGTGTATAGACTACATACATTGTATCTTCTTACAACAAAGATAAATGTGTTACAGCCGACAATTAAAATCGATGCGGTTGTATTTAATTATTATGGACATGGCCTTTAACAATAGCAAATGGGAGGAAAGGATTCATGTAGCCATCCCAAATTTTTCTGGGATAATCTTTATTGTTATTGTTCTTGAAGTACTAACAAAAATAGACCATGCAGTTGTATTTTGCAGAAGATTCTCACTTTCAACGACTTTTCTGGGATATTCATTTTGCGGCATGTCCATCAATAAATGCCAAGATTTTCACTTTCAACGACTTCATGCAGGTTCTATATTGCAGAAGTCCTCTTGGCCTTGGAATATCTCCACATGCTTGGCATCATCTACCGGGATCTCAAGCCTGAGAACATCCTCGTCCGCGAGGATGGCCACATCATGCTCTCCGACTTTGACCTCTCCCTCCGTTGCTCCTTCAGCCCAACCCTAATCAATGTCGGCTCCTCTGGAGCATCTCAGCAGGCTGCAGGCTACTGCATTGAACCTCCGTCCTGCATCCAGCCATCGTGTGCTGTCCCAACCTCTTGCTTCTCCCCCAGACTTTTCTCCTCCAAATCCAAGAAAAGCCGCAACAAGAAAAAGCCACAGGTCGAGTCCGGCAACCAGGTCATCCCGCTGCCGGAGCTTGTCGCTGAGCCCACCGACGCCCGCTCGATGTCGTTTGTCGGGACTCACGAGTACCTTGCCCCCGAGATCATCAGGGGCAACGGGCATGGGAGTGCCGTCGACTGGTGGACCCTCGGAATCTTTCTCTATGAGCTCTCCTTCGGGAAAACCCCATTCAAAGGCTCTGGCAATCGGGCAACCCTGTTTAACGTCGTTGGACAACAGCTGAAGTTCCCTGATTCTCCTGCAGTCAGTTTTGCAGCGAAAGAGTTGATGAAGGGGTTGTTGATGAAGGATCCACAGCAGCGATTGGGGGTCAAGAGAGGGGCGACGGAGATCAAGCAACACCCGTTCTTTGAGGGCGTGAACTGGGCGTTGATCCGGTGTGCAAGCCCGCCGGAGGTCCCCAGGCCGGTGGTGATAGAACGGGCGGTTGCGGCAGCAGGCGGAGGCAAGGCAAAGGCTGACGCACTGCAACAACAGAAGGGTTCTGATAATTACTTGGAGTTTGATTTCTTTTAAGTGGGATGCTTGTGAAATAATAATCGAAGCTATTTGTTTATTATAGGAGGGGAGAAGTGTAGAGTTTTTATGGGGTTTTCATCATTAATTTTTTCCACTTGTTTTTCTTTAAAAAAAATTGTTTCTTGCCCTGGGAATGGCCTTGGATTTTTGCTAGATAGGTTGAATTATCTGGTTGATATTTATTAGCAGTGAATATTTAGAAATGATTGGCATCATATTCGATATTAATGATTATTATCAAAGCTCGCTTGTTGTTTCTTTGGAAACTATTCTCTTATTGCTAAAGAGCAAAGTAAAAGAGCTTGTGTCATTTTGCATGAAGGAATTGAAGTTTCAGTGGATTATTGTGTGATTCATGGTTGTCTCCTTGCGATGTAAAATTTTTTATTTTAATCATCAAAAGCTTGTGTCTGGCAAAATTAGATGGGACTGTTCTGTTTGTTGATTGGGAAATCTTGTTGATTTGTTGAGTTTGCATGTGTTTGTCATATTTGGATCATCGGAAACCCATTTTCTTGGACAATTTCTGAAAATCTTTCCCCGAAAATCCGGTCAGGGAAAAAACGTCATTTTTAGCAAAATGTATTCGAAGCTTCTTGGCCGAAAAACTCTCTGAAATTTATTATTAATTATTTAAAGATGATCTTCTCTTCTCTCTCTCTCTCTCTCTCTCTCAATTTAAAAATATTAATTTACTTCAATAAACAGTAAAGGGCAACCTTTTCAAATATCTATTATACAATAGAGGAGATTTGTCTCATGTGCCATGTTTGTCCCATATGTCAATGTCACATCGCCATATGGACGACACATGCCACATGGGACATCCACATCACCCACAACCCAAAAAATCACACCCACGCTCACTTCTTTGCATGGTTGACATTCCATCGTCATATCAAAAAATCAACTTCAAACTCACTTATTTACATGTTTGCCCTTGGGGATTTTTCCCTTATGCCCCCAAGGGTTTTGCATTTATCCTCCTTCCTATGCGACGATACCGACACATACACCCACACTCATTACTCCTTTTCGTTTGCTTGTGTGCACTGCATTCTGTTCGTGTGGGGTTTTTTTTGGCTCCGTGCACTGTGTGCACGTGTTATTTCTAGTCCTTGTTACATTAGAGGGACATTGCCTGTTGAGTATTGATTCCCCGGATTTGGTTTTGATGATGAACAAACATAAATATCGTGAACTAACTCTTTGTGAGCGCAGTTATGAAGATCGTCGCCACAATTCTACGTATATCAAAAGCGAAGTCTCAAGACTTCTCAAAGCGCGTGATCGTGTGCCTAAAGCTTCGTTGAAGCTCTAAGAGCATTATTGAAGTCAAGAGATTCGGATTGAAGCTTTGAAGACGGTTCGTCTAGTTTATTTTATAGTCTTCTAACTTCTTTTCGTAGAATGTTAAGCCTTGAGTAGGTCTTACATTATAATCTTCATAACGCTCATATCTTAGAGCTAGGATTATCTTAGAAGCCCATACAAACTTTCCCGAAGCTTCACGCTTCATTTCGCGGCTTCTGGTGCATCTTAGTTGGTTCAAGAAGAAGAACCAACCGACTAGATTGTCATCTAGTCGGTCAATAATCCATCTTGAACCGACTAGATCTCCTTGCTCAATTCAGCCTCTTCACTGTTGACCAATTAGTCGGTCCAAGAAGGTTCACCGACCGACTAGTTGTCAAACTAGTCGGTTAGGAATCCTTCTTAGACCGACTAGTTAAGCCTTCACTTTTCAGCCTGAGCTACTGTTTACAGTTAGTCGGTCAAAGAACATTCATCGACCGACTAGTTGTGAACCTAGTCGGTTGGAATTTGTTCTTAGACCGACTAGCTCTCTTTGAATTCAACCTATTGTATTTCAACTCTTAGTCGGTCAAAGAACACTCACCGACGACTAGTTGTTAAACTAGTTGGTTGGCAAGTCTTCTTAGACCGACTAGTTCTAACTCCTTGAATTCACTTTATTGGCTGTGAACCATTTAGTCGGTCCAAGAAGAATCACCGACCGACTAGTTGAGCAACTAATCGGTCAGTGATCCTTCTTAGACCGATTAGACTGCTTCAGAAATAGATACGTTGGAGCATTAAATGCACGAATTTTCCCTCTCTTTTCTCTCTATCCTATATATACTTGTGATGCTTCTTCATAGCATTCAAGGCTGCCATTATTAAGTTTTAGAGATCAAAGAGAAGAGCATTTAATTCTCATTTCCAAGCTCACTCATTTCTCTCAAGAATCTCTTCCTCACTCTTATTCCTCAAGAGAGATTCTCATTGATTGTGAGCCATTCAAGCCAAGAGCTTGATTCAAGGTCACCAACTCCTTCCTAGCCTTCGATCGCTGTTCATCTTCTTGGAGCTAGGGTTTGGTGACTTCTTCTTCTTCAAAATCCTCCTTGCCCTAAAATCGTAAGTTTATTCAAGGCATATGATTTTGTTGGTAAGCATTTCATTGTTTCATTTACATTGCTATTGCAAGTTTTTCTCTCGGTTTGTGAGAGAAGTTTGTGATCCCGGTTTGTGGGAGTCACATTTCGATTTGTGTATGATTTGATCTTGTAGAGGTTTTCTACAAGAATTTCAGAGTGCAAAACTTGGGTTAGTGGTTTCTAACTCAAGTAGCCAGAGGGGATCCGGGTGATTGGGACGTAGGATCATCGGGAACAAGTCGGGGAGACTTAGGTGGATCTGAACCCGTTATATCGCTTTGTTTGCAATTGTCTTTTATTGTTGTCAATATTTTCATTCCGCATTGTTGGTTGAGTTTGCACAATAATTAGGAATTATATTCTTGATTATTTTAAAGTACTATTCACCACCCCTCTAGTACTTGTGCAGTAGCTATCAGGGCATTACATTTGGTATCAGAGCCAAGTTCATAACTATGTCTACTAACGACAACAAGACCGTTCGTCCACCTTCAGACTATAGCACCTTCAGGAACCGTGAAGGAGCTTCTTCGGTGATGGAAGAACACTCCTCAACTAGGCGTCCCTACTTCAACGGTGCCAATTATGGGTACTGGAAATGCCGGATGGAAACGTTCCTCCGGAGCACTTCACTATAGAGAGCCACGATGACGGAGTATGTCAAACCCGCCGAACAAGATTTCGCTAAGTGGACTACCGCGGAGGTTGTCGCGGAGGTAACCAATGCCAAGGCAATGAATGCCTTGCAATGTGCATTGGAGCCCGAAGACTTCAACAAGATATGCACATGTAAGAGTGCATATCAAATCTGGAACTCACTCCTCATCTTGCATGAAGGAACGAGTAGGGTAAGAGACTCCAAACTCACTGTTGTAAATAAAGAATTCGAATTATTTCATATGCAACAGGGTGAGAAGATGAAGGAGTACTATGCTCGCTTCGTTGACATTACCAACGAGTTGGAGGCTCTTGGAAAGACTTACACCCAAAAGGAGAAAGTCTCAAAGATCATTGACGGACTTTCTTCTTGTTGGGAAAATTGTACCTTAGCCATCAAGGAAGGTAATGATATGAATAAATATACTGTCGTTCAACTAATGGGTACCTTGATGTCTTATGAGGTACGCAAGGACAGTAAAATAAAGATGCAAGACAAGATGAAGTCGTACTTGAAGCAAGACGAGCCAAAGAAAATGTGATTGCGTTCAAGGCCGATCCATCTACATCTATGGTTAACTCGGAAACGCGCACGAGGCACGCCTTCCACTCCCAAGCGTATGAGTGTCAATGCAATATAAAAATAACCGGTGAGTACCGGGTCGGATCACAGGGACAAGTCGTTCTACGTTCACAAATTTGATGGATAAAGAAAAATAAAGCGTGAAACAACTACCTCAATTAACGGTGGATGAGTGGTAAAAGTGTGGTGAAAAACGTGAAGAAACTAAAATTCTAACCTAAGTGGGTAGGGTTGGAGAGCCAAAGGGGATTTAGGGTTGATAGGCGAGGAGAATGGGTTGTGGGTTCATTAAGATTGGCGTTAATTAAGCTCTAATTGCCGCATATAACTCAATCGATCATCCGGCTAAGGAAGCCCAATTGGAAAGTTTAGCTTTCAAGAACACGAAATTTTGCAATAGGGATGGTCGTCTGATCGGAGCACTAATCAAATAAAGATCATGGTATTTTCTCAAATTGTGCCCTCTCGGGTCTTAGCCAATAAAAGTGTGCCCTAATTACACATCCAACATTAGCAATGAAAATGGGCAAGAGGGAATTAGGGCTAAAATTAACATCCAACTCAATTAATCACAACCCAAACCATTTACACTACTCAATCATCATGAAATAAAAGATTTAATTTTCATTCACAACTAATTCAAATTCATTACAAATTGAGAGATGCAAAAATACAAAAGGGGAGAGGAAATTTTTCACCCAAGATCTCTCCAAATGAGCTTCCCTCTACCAATTTGCTCCTCCACCAAGCTTTCCAAGCTCCACCAATGGCCTCCTCCCCTCCAAGGCCCTTTGGGGAAGAAGAACCCCCAAAGAAACCGTAAAAATCGCCAAAAAACCGCAACCAAAACCCCAAAAACAGCAGCTGGCTGAGAATCCCCTCTAATTTTCGCAACACATGCCACTTAAATCCCATACCGGGCTTGCGGGCGCCCACTTGCGGGTCGGGCGGCGGCTGCCCGACCCGCCCGCCCACAAAGCCGCAGCGGGGCCCGCCCAAAAAAATAAAAACGCGCACGCGTTTTGCTACCGTGTGAGCGGGGCCCACTCGAAATTTTCGAGCGGGCCGCCCGCTCGAAAAATTCGAACGGGCCAGCGGCCCGCTGAGCTTTTTTTAAAAAAAACATTTTAATTTTTTTTAATTACTGAACAGCAGCGGCCCGCTCCGGAGAGCGGGCCGCAGGATTGGGCCGGCCAACGGGCCGGTCCAAAGGCCTGATTTTCTATTTTTTTATTTTCTTTTTAAAAATTCCAGAAACCCTTGAAATGCAACATTTGCTCCAAATAAATCCCCAAAAATACCTAAAAATCCCAGAAAAATTTCAGAAAATTCTGGAAAATCTCCAAGACTCCTAGGAGTACCTGAAAATAGGAGAAGCAAAAATTAGTTCATATGATGACAAAATATATATAATGGCTATTATAAAACACAATATTGACTTCCAAAATTCCATATAAATTATTCACATGCTCAAATAATTCCCAAAAAATGGAGATATGATCAAAATAATGGCAGGAGCATATAAAAATAGTAGGAAGCCAATAAGGACGATAAAAACCGTGTTTTGTGCTAAGAATGAGAATAAGCCCCGAAAATGACATAAAGTGGAAATATACCCAAAAGGAGCACAATTAAGCCTAATCTATAGCAAAAAAAGGGATAGTTAAGGGGGAAAATATGCAATTTATATCCCGAATCAATCTACCGATGATGAAGAATCGGAAGACGAGTTGGACTTGGAATCCATTGCCCTCATGGCAAAGAAGTTCAACCGATTCTTCCAGAAAGGTAATTTCAAGAACAAATCAAAATTTAGTTCTACTAACGCCTCCTCTCCTTTGTGTTTTAAATGCAACAAGCAAGGACACATGAAAGCGGATTGTCCTCAAAACAAACAAAAGGAGAAGTGGAAGGCGCCAAAGTTCGACAAGTCTCGAAAGTATAATAAAGGGTACAAGAAAGGACTTGTCAGGACATTCACCGACTCCGACGAGGACTCCTCAAGTGGAGAGTCAGATGATGAGCAAGTGGAGCAAGCACACATGTGCTTCATGGCTAGAGAGGAACATGATCAAGAGTCCTCCTCCGATGATAGCGAGGATGAAGGCGATGAGGTAACAATGGATGACCTTAGATTAGCTAACGAGCAAATTTGGTCTAAATATTCTAAACTAGTAAATAGATATACTAAGACTAAAGATGAGCTAACTAGTCTCCAAACCTCACCTAAGCCTATCATCATCAACAACGACACCGTTGTTGAAAGTTTGAGAAATGAGATTGTAAATCTCAAATCTCAACTTGAGCATGTTCATATTGAGGAATCGGATGAACATGAGATAGCGGATTTGATTTCTCGAAACTCAACTTTGAGTATTGAGAATGAGAATCTCAAGTCTCGTGTTTGTGTACTCACAACTCAAGTGTCCACTTTGGATACTTCAATACTTTCTCTCATCGAGAAGTATGAGTCCGCATTAGGCCGAATTAATAAATTCAGTAAAGGTGAGGACCATTTGGATAATATCCTAAATGACTTACTTCCGACCAATCATCGCATTGGCTTGGGGTATAAGATGGGAAATTCATCCAAATCGTCCACCATCTTTGTTAAGCCAACTTCTGATGCCTCAACGAGTGGGAGCAAACACCCCGTTGGTAGTTCATCTACCAATGGTGCTTCCACTTCATACACACCCTCATTTGGAAAGAAACCCACTTTGGGTGGACCTCCAAAGAAGGGCATGCATTTATGTACACCAATACTATGCCACGTAGGAACACACCTCCTACTCCACATGTTCACACGTATGATGATTTCTATGCACCACATCCACGAGCACGTGCACACCATGTGAGACACACTCACGCACATGTTCCTCCACATGCATATGTTCATCCACATCACTATCATATGAACAATTATCATCATGCACCATATCATATGTCGCCACCACCATTTCATCATGTGCCATATGCTTATCCACGACATGCATTTCCTAGGCCACCTCTTCATAGGCCACATGCATCACGTAGAAATCAACAACGTATGCATGCTCCCAATAGGAATAGGGCTCCCAAAATATTCACAATTTGGGGCCCGAAGAACACTAACATGCATGAAAAACAAGCATACATGAATTCCTATTTTATGAATGTCGTGCACAATGATGATTATGTTGGGAAGTCTAAGTCCAATTGGACTTGGCTTCCAAAGGTCTAATCTTTTAGGACCCAATGACCTTGGGTATCATGGAATGATATTTCTATCTTTAGGTACTCAAGAAAAAGAAACGGAGCAACAAATCCAAATTTAGATCCAAGGATGGGTGGATACTCGATAGCGGGTGTTCAAAACACATGACGGGTGAAGCTCAATTGCTCTCCGGAGTGGTGCCCATTGTGAATGGGAACCGAGTAGTCTTTGGAGGCAACGAGAGCGGAACCATCATTGGTGTTGGTAAAGTTGGTAACCTATCTAAACCTCTAATAAGTGATGTTTACCTTGTTAAAGGATTAAATCACAATCTTATTTCAATAAGCCAACTTTGTGACAAAGGTTACAAAGTTAGCTTTGCGAAAGGAATGTGTCATATTTTTAGTAATGATAATAATACTTTGTTATTTTCTGGCACACGTCATAAGGATATATATATCCTAGATATCCCCAAGTCACATGAACAATGTCTCATTGCCAACACAAGTGAACAACACTTATGTCATCGACGTTTTGGTCATGTGAACTTTGGAACACTTTTCAAACTTTCCAAGTTAAATTCTATTAAAGGATTTCCTAAGCTTACTTTCCAAAAGAAAAGCTTTTGTGACTCGTGTCAACGAGGCAAACTTCCAAAATCGTCATTTAAACCTAAGAAAAGCATTTCCTCTAAACGGCCTCTAGAGCTTTTACATCTAGATCTTTTTGGGCCAACTAGAGTTGCTTCATTAGGGAATGCTCGATATGGACTTGTCATCGTTGATGACTTTTCTAGATTTACTTGGGTATTTTCTTTAAGTAATAAAAATGATGCTTTTGAAAACTTCACAATATTTGTTAAGAAAGTACAAAATCTCATTGGAACCACCATTGTCACTATTCGTAGTGATCATGGAGGGGAATTTGAGAATGAGTCGTTCTCAAACTTTTGTGATGAAGTTGGTATTACTCACACCTTTTCTTTCCCTCGCGCACCCCCTCAAAATGGTGTTGTTGAGAGAAAGAATAGAACGCTAGTAGAATGTGTTCGCACTATGCTTGATGATAGCCAACTTGGCCATCAATTTTGGGCGGAAGCGGTACATACCGCTTGCTATGTGTTTAGTAGAATACTTTTGAGGCCCGGCACCAAACAAACTTGTTATGAATTGTTGTTTGGTAGATTGCCTCAAGTTAAACATTTTAGAGTTTTCGGTGCAAAATGTTTTATTAAAAACACGTATGGGAGTTTGGACAAATTTGATCCAAGATCCGATGAGGGGATATTTGTTGGATATTCCTCCCGTAGCAAAGCCTACCGGATATACAACAAAAGAATCTCAACGATCGAAGAATCTCTTCATGTTTCATTCAATGAAAATTTTGTCCCTTCTGGAATTACCAATGATGATGACTCCATGGATGTTTTATGTGATTCTATTGGTAATTCTAATTCTATTGATTCTATTGATACTAACCCTACTAATGAGTCTTTTGAGAATGTTCCTAGTGATCAGGGAATTCCCAAACGGCTTCATACAGTTCGTGACCATCCCCATGAGCAAGTCATCGGCAACATACTTGATAGTGTCAAGACGAGATCTCAAGTCAACTACTTTGCTCATTGTGCCTTTGCCTCCTCAATAGAGCCAAAGAATATTAACGAAGCATGCGAAGATAATGCTTGGATCCTAGCCATGGAGGAAGAACTCATTCAATTTGAGAGGAATGAGGTTTGGGAGCTTGTTCCATTGCCTTCGAAGAACCACACCGTTATAGGAATGAAGTGGATTTTCAAGAACAAGACCGACGAGAACCAAAACGTCGTCCGGAACAAAGCTCGGTTAGTAGCTCGAGACTACCGACAAGAGGAAGGTATAGATTTCGAAGAATCCTTTGCTCTGGTAGCTATATTAGAATCTATTAGGTTGTTGTTATCTTTTGCATGGCATAAAGATTTTAAACTCTTTCAAATGGATGTAAAAAGTGCGTTTTTAAACGGAGATATCGTTGAGAAAGTTTACGTTTCTCAACCTCCGGGTTATATAAATGAAAAAGTTCCAAATCATGTTTTCAAACTTAAGAAAGCACTTTATGGTTTGAGACAAGCTCCAAGAGCTTGGTATGACCGCCTAAAGAACTTTCTTTTGGATTTGGGTTTTAAAATGGGTGAATTTGATTCTACACTTTTTGTTAAGTATGCCAATCATGATATTATTTTAGTTCAAATTTATGTTGATGATATCATTTTCGGTGCTACTAACTTCACTCTTTGCGAAGAGTTTTCTAATGTCATGAAGGACCAATTTGAGATGAACCACATGGGTGAGCTCAAATATTTCTTAGGTCTCCAAATTCACCAAATGAACGATGTAATCTTCATCCACCAAACCAAGTACACGGTGGAGTTGCTAAAACGATTTGGAATGGAGAATGCCTCAGGTAAGAAGACTCCAATGAGCACTACTACACATCTTGATAAAGATACGGGCGGCAAAGATGTAGACATTCGTCTATATCGAGGTATGAAGGTAGTTTATTATATCTTACTGCCAGTCGGCCCGATATTATGTTTGCTGTATGTGTATGTGCTCGTTATCAGTCTCAACCTAAGGAATCTCACTTAGTAGCGGTAAAACGTATTTTCCGTTATTTAAGTTACACACTCGACTACGAATTACTTTATCCAAAGTCTAGCACATATGAGTTAATCTCATATAGTGACACAGATTAAGCTGGATGTAAATCCGACAGGAAAAGTACTAGTTGCATTTGCCATTTTATAGGAATTTCTCGTGTCTCTTGGTTTTCCAAGAAGCAGAATTCCGTATCACTTTCAACCACCGAGGCAGAATATATTACCGCCGGTGCTGCGTGTGCTCAGGTTCTTTGGATGAGACACACTCTTAAATACTTTGGTATAAACTGTGATACTTGCCCTATCATGGTGGACAACCAAAGTGCAATATGTCTCTCTAAGAATCCGGTACACCATTCCCGTTCTAAACACATAGATGCCCGTCATCATTTCCTAGATGATCATGTTGCTAGAAAGGACATCATTTTAGTTTACGTTGAAACCCAGAAGCAAATCGACGATATTTTCACGAAACCACTCAAGGAAGACTCCTTTGTGCGGTTACGTCGAGAATTGGGGATTATGGGTGAATCTGAGATTTAGGATTCATATGTTCAATAATCTTGCATGATAATAATTTTCTTTATATATGCTCATGCTAGAATTGTTGGGATTTTCTGGACTTATTGTTGGATTTTCGGAATTTATGCTAGATATATTCATGCACGTCGTATTTATGATTTTCGATGTTTTATGGGATAGAATAACGATGTATGAGAGTATTTCGATGTTTCGTCCAAGTGTGCTTAGGAGAGAACTCAAAATTTCGATTTTTCAAACTTATGGACTCTTTTAGTCGGTCCCAGTTCAGTCATCGACCGACTAGATTCAGTTCTAGTCGGTCAGTGAATGAACTCAGACCGACTAAATCATGCCTTATTTTTGACTTCAGTTACTGGTCGCTGTTAGTCGATCCAAGCTCATTGGTCGACCGACTAGATTGCATTCTACTCGGTCCGCACTTGAACTTAGACCGACTAGTTTCACCGGGGCAGTTGCGTATTTTTCTCTCCAAGTCGACTTATACTCTCCTCCGCACCGATTAGAATTCATTCTAATCGGTGCGTGATCTCTCTAAAACCCTAAACCCCCTCGTCTCCTCTCCTCCCTCCATCGTGTGTCGTCGTTTCCGGCCACCATCTGCCGTTGACGACCACCATCCTCCGTCCTAGGGTATAGCTCTCTCTCCCTCTCAGCTTTTGGGGTTCATTTCCGATCGTTTTTTGTTCTAGGGTTCGAGTTAGGGTTTCACTTCTAGTTCATTTTCGTTCGATTTTGTGTCGATCTCGTGCGTTGGTTTGTGTTGTCTCGCCTCGATCATGGCGAAGACACGTATCTGCAACGACCACTTTTCGTTGTACGTTGTTCGTGCACGTGCTTTTGACCGTGCACGTGTTTGTTTTGGACTTTGTTTGTTTGTGAACACTTTAGTGTGATATGCTGTTGTGAACGTCTCTGAGAGTATTAAATAGTGGCACTAATTTGGAACGACGTTTCTCGAGTCGTTTTCCCACAATTTAATCTTACTCGATGAGACGTTGCGATTCTCACTTTTGACGTGAGACGTTTCTAATTTTAGTTTCGTCGTCCGTTGTCGAAACTGAGATCCGTCTTCTTAGTTAGCTCACTTTCGTCACCACGATCACCCCGATATTTATTTTATAATTTTTGGAGTTTATTTGACCACTTTTATATTTTTAACAAGGTTTATAATATTTTTAATAATTAATTTTTAAATTATTTTCGGCCAAATAAAATTTATTTGAGTTTAAAACGTTTTAAAGAATTTTTGAGCCAATTTCCAGCTCATTTGGACCGCATCAAATCCTTGTGTGAGTTGGAGAAGTTGAGATTCAAATTCTAAATTATTTTAAACTCCTAATCCCCTTAGGATTAGCCCTAGACCTAGTCAACCCATCTACACTATATAAACAACCTCTAGGAAGACCTATTTTCGCAAGAAAATAACCCTAGCCACTTCCAAAACCCAAATTTGACGTTGCGACGAACTTCCCCCGCACCGACCGAGGAAACCGAGCCCGTTCCCCCGCTCCGACCGCTGGCCGCCCCCGCACCCAGCTTGGCCCGCTCCGCTCTGCTCCGTTCTTCCGCACCGACCGAGAGGAGCTCTCGGTATGACCGAGAGCTCAAGCCGCATCCCCGCTCCGCACCAACCCTCCGCACCGACCCGCTCTGTCGCCCCGCTTCGCCCGTGCCTGACCGAAGCCCCCGCCCGCTCATGCCGCATCGACCCGTGTTGCAACGTTGCAACGTTGCAACCTGCCCGCAAAGCGCCCGACCGGCGATGTCTCTCGCTCCGACCGAAGCAAAGCCCCGCACCAAGCTTCCGCCCGCTGCTGCGACCGACCAAGCGCTGTGCAGCACCCGCTCCTAGCGCCAGACCGAGAGAGCTCCCCGCATTTGGCTGTGTACGACCGAGAGCAAACGTCGCAACCCCGCACCCGTCGCATCGCTTGCCATCGTGGGCCCCCCAAGTTCTCCAGAGGTATTGTGGGTCCCCCAAAGGTCCCTAGGACTACTGTGGGCCCCACTTAGCTGCTTTCTCTCCGACGATTTGCCGCGTACGACGTTGTGACACGTCGTAGCCCGTCGTCGCACGTGCTAGCTTTGGAATCTGGACTCGTCGCTCCGGTTGATTTCTCTGAAATTTCCAGCGAGGAATCTAATTGGAATCAGGACTTGGAGCGCGTTCTTTTATTCCAACCTCCGGCGTCGCTACCCGACGTCGGTGTAGCTTTCGCGTCGTGTTGAGGTAACGCTTTGCACCCCTAGGACCCCCAACCCATTGCCTGCTAATCAAGACTAAAATTGATGTTTTTAAAATGTTTTAAATGTTTTAAATTCACTAATCAAGATTAATAATATGGACTTTAGGCCGGTGGACTTGTGCACGTAGGTTATTTGTGACTTGGACTCTCATTGGACGGTGTGCTCAGATGTTGTACTTGCAGGCAAGTGAAACTTGCCAACTCTTGTGTAGGGCCATGTTTTTAGGCCACTTCCTTGCCTTTAGCGTAAAAGAGACTAGTCAGTGAAATGATAGCTGGCTAGACGCCTACTTGATCTAGTTTGACAATGAAACTAGGTCCGTCACCTAACTGGATCTAGCTTGACAACGAAGCTAGATCCAACTCTTTAAACTTGTTGTTCATGCATACTAAACTGCCACGTTTACTTTTCTTATATATACGCACTTTTAACTGCCATGCATTGCATCTTAAATGTCATCCCATTTGATTGTTGCATTCGTAGCACACGCTACAATACTTGTACTCCTTGAATACTACTTCCGGGGAAACGGGCCTCATGTGTTGGTCAAAAGCCAATGCCCGGTTTCCTGGTCCGGCTAGGTGCACCCCTATGCCATACTTGTTAAAAACACTTCCTGGCTCGTGATCCAGAAGCGAGCATTCCCGTTCGGGGGTAAGGCCCTGGCTCGATACACGTGGAGGGGTAGGGATAAACGGTCAACTGAGCTTAGGAGTGGCCCGATCAGCCCTCTAGCCAGAAGACGGAATCTCTGTGCACGAGGTGCTTACTTTCCTTGTCTTGTACTTGTCTTGTGAATGATTCATGTAATACTTGTCATCCATGCCATGTTTAAATGTCATGCTCGTACTTTACTTTACGTTACTTTACTTTACCTGTTGCACTCATACTTTAACTGCCATATCATCGCATTCATGCTAGAACTGCTAGGTTGCTTTACTTTTGCATACTTTCAGTTTCCTTGCACAAGTCTCTTGTAGACTTGCTGACATGTGCCCCTTGCTCTTTTGGGTGTCACATGTTAGACCATGAGCCAGAGACCGTTGCTGAGTACGTGGCGTTTTGCTGACACTGAGTCTGAGTCCATGATTGCCCAGGAGGAGTTTTGTGGACACCGGAGACCATTTCTTGGTGACTTGCTGAGTTTCTTTTGTTTTAGGCTTTGTTGTTAGTTGTCGGTGCGTGGCACCTTTGTTTTGTACGTTGTACTTTTGTTGGCCATGTTTGGGCCTTTAGACTCTCTTTTATTTCAGCCTGGTGGCTTTTCTGCGATGTTGGAATTTATATTTATGGATATTCTGAAATTTATTCTTTTGTCTCATTTCATTATTATTATCATGTTTCGCTCGCATTGCAAGGACCTGCAGTTTTAAATTTGATTGACGCTTATCGGACTTGCAGCTTTGTAGCTTCAAGTCTGAGCGGACCTTCTCACGCTTCGCCTCCATATTTTTGGGAAGCGGGGCGTGACAGTATCCTTATCCGTCCCTCTAGTCCTTCTCCCATGACCGTCGAGTCTCCTCCTACCGACCCTTCTCAACCCAAACGTCGAGCTAAAACCACTCATCCCTCTTCTTCCTCGCCTCCCCTCAAGAAGAAGAGGACTTCCAAGCCCAAACCCCAATCCCAATCTCAATCCAGCCCCGAACCAAGGCCAAAGAAAAGATTTTGACTCCAGGCCCCTTCCATGCTCCTACTCCTCCCGATGACTTCGACGAAGAGTATCTTCCTGAGTCTGAGCCTACCGAGAAGGCTCCTACTCCTCCTCCTCGATCTAGCTCTCGTCTGTCTAAGGGGAAGGCTCCCATACCTTTGGGTGGTGTCGATATCTCGTTGTGTCGCGATGACCTGTTGTGTCTCGCTGCTTACAACCGTATCGAGCACTGTCCATTGATTTTGGAGCATTTCATTCAGTTCTCAGACTTTCCACATCTCGCCGATCTTCTCTCCTATAGCGGCCTATTAGATTATATTCGCCATGATCCCAAGGAGAACCCTCATCCGTATCCCCGACTCGTCAAATTGTTCCATGCTAATCGAGTCCGGGGTGAGTATGATGACACCCACTCCATTGAGACCACTGTCTTGGGGACATCTATTGTCCTCACGGCAGAGATTTTAGGGGACTTGATTGGTGTCTCATCCTCTGGCCTGCTCCCTGCTACCACCATTCCTTTGGTGGATACTTCTGCTGGTGCTCCCGAGACCACTCCTGTTGCCACTCTCCCTTCGGTTGACACTCCGGTCATTCTCGAGACCACCACCTCTTCTGCAGAGCCTGCTGCTGCTACTGACCCTGCCTCCGCCTCCTGAGCTTGCGTTGGAGGACTCTCCCATGTGCACTTGGATGATATATCTGTCGTGAGAGAGTGGGGTAGGATAGTTGGGTGGTTATGTATTTTGATGTATTTTTGGATGTTTTGATGATATATTTTGATGTATACATGTGTTGTGATACTTGATGTATGCTGTGAGATATGTTGTATTTTGTGCACCGATCTGATGATCGTATATATTAGTACTGGCGGATGTATAATTTTTAGATGTATCATGTTATTTATATATATACATCGTGTTGCCATTTCCTTTAGTTATGCACATTATATTTTTGTCTCTGATGTTGAATTCGTTGCTCGACGATTATATTTGATTAAATAGAATTCTTTCTATGAAAGCATAGAATTGTTTTCCATGCACTAAATTCACCAAGAATGTTGATATTGGAGAGTATGTTCCATAACTCAATATGTGAAATTGATTTGAGTTTTGTTGATTTCATTTTTTCGATTTTCGACTATGGACTCGTTGGCACGCTTTGATTTTCTTCGTGATTTTACTTTGGTGTCATTTGGACCGTGGTTGTATTCTTCTTCTCTCGTGCTTTTATTTTTAGCCATTGTTGTTGTCGTTGTTCTCCTCCTGCTCTTTTTGCTAATGCCAAAGGGGGAGAGAATTAATAATGACGATGTGTTAAATGATATTTAAAGCAACTTACCGTGAATCTAATTTGATATGTTAGATTCAGGGGGAGTTAAGATATAAAAATGGATTTCAAATCCGATATTCCAATAATTGGATCATGTTTTATACTTTCCTCGTCTGCTTGATGCGTATGATTATTATTTAATATGGAATTAACGTGTCATCAATGCAGGGGGAGTAAGTAAATTTCATTTTAATCATTATTATTGATTATTATTTATGTTGGTTTGTCATCACCAAAAAGGGGGAGAATGTTGAGTATTGATTCCCCGGATTTGGTTTTGATGATAAACAAATATAAATATAGTGAACTAACTCTTTGTGAGCGCAGTTATGGAGATCGTCACCACAATTCTACGTATATCAAAAGCGACGTCTCAAGACTTCTCAAAGCGCGTGATCGTGTGCCTAAAGCTTCGTTGAAGCTCTAGGAGCATTATTAAAGTCAAGAGATTTGGATTGAAGCTTTGAAGACGGTTCTTCTAGTTTATTTTATAGTCTTCTAGCTTCTTTTCGTAGAATGGTAAGACTTGAGTATGTCTTACATTATAATCTTCATAATACTCATATCTTAGAGCTAGGATTATTTTAGAAGCCCATACAAACTTTCTCGAAGCTTCACGCTTCATTTCGCGGCTTCTGGTGCATCTTAGTTGGTTCAAGAAGAAGAACCAACCGACTAGATTGTCATCTAGTCGGTCAGTAATCCTTCTTGAACCGACTAGATCTCCTTGCTCAATTCAGCCTCTTCACTGTTGACCAATTAGTCGGTCCAAGAAGATTCACCGGCCGACTAGTTGTCAAATTAGTCGGTTAGGAATCCTTCTTAGACCGACTAGTTAAGCCTTCACTTTTCAGCTTGAGCTACTGTTTACAGTTAGTCGGTCCAAGAACATTCATCGACCGACTAGTTGTGAAACTAGTCGGTTGGAATTTGTTCTTAGACCGACTAGCTCTCTTTGAATTCAACCTATTGTATTTCAATTCTTAGTCGGTCAAAGAACACTCACCGACCGACTAGTTGTTAAACTAGTCGGTTGGCAAGTCTTCTTAGACCGACTAGTTCTAACTCCTTGAATTCACTTTATTGGCTGTGAACCATTTAGTCAGTCCAAGAAGAATCACCGACCGACTAGTTGAGAAACTAATCGGTCAGTGATCCTTCTTAGACCGATTAGACTGCTTCAGAAATAGATCCGTTGGAGCATTAAATGCACGAATTTTCCCTCTCTCTTCTCTCTATCCTATATATACTTGTGATGCTTCTTCATAGCATTCAAGGCTGCCATTATTGAGTTTTAGAGATCAAAGAGAAGAGCATTTAATTCTCATTTCCAAGCTCACTCATTTCTCTCAAGAATCTCTCCCTCACTCTTATTCCTCAAGAGAGATTCTCATTGATTGTGAGTCATTCAAGCCAAGAGCTTGATTCAAGGTCACCAACTCCTTCCTAGCCTTCGATCGCTGTTCATCTTCTTGGAGCTAGGGTTTGGTGACTTCTTCTTCTTCAAAATCCTCCTTGCCCTAAAATCGTAAGTTTACTCAAGGCATAGGATTTTGTTGGTAAGCATTTCATTGTTTCATTTACATTGCTATTGCAAGTTTTTCTCTCGGTTTGTGAGAGAAGTTTGTGATCTCGGTTTGTGGGAGTCACATTTCGATTTGTGTATGATTTGATCTTGTAGAGGTTTTCTACATGAATTTCATAGTGCAAAACTTGGGTTAGTGGTTTCTAACTCAAGTAGCCGGAGGGGATCCGGGTGTTTGGGACGTAGGATCACCGGAAACAAGTCGGGGAGACTTGGGTGGATCCGAACCCGTTATATCGCTTTGTTTGCAATTGTCTTTTATTGTTGTCAATATTTTCATTCCGCATTGGTGGTTGAGTTTGCACAATAATTAGGAATTATACTCTTGATTATTTTAAAGTACTATTCACCCCCCATATAGTACTTGTGCAGTAGCTATCAGGGCATTACATTTCCAACAGGTTTGTCAATGTCCCATCGCCCACCACCCTAACAATCACTCCCACTCTCATATATTTACATGTTTGTCATCCCTCTAATCACACTTATTTGCAAAAACCCAAAAAAAACCACAAACTCACTTAATTACGTCTTTGCCCCCCAAGGTTTTTGGGTTTACCCTTTTACCCCCGACGATACTGGCACACACACCCACACTTTTCGCTCCTTTTCGTTTGCGCGCGTGCATCGCATCTTGTTCATGTGTAGTTTTTTTACTCCGAGCACCGTGTGCACGAAGTATACATTTGAGGACTCTGTCCTAGGTGGCACATTTATCCCATGTGTCAATGTCACTTAGCCGCATGTGATGCCACCTAGGACAAAACCCCCTCACCTCACTTATTTACATTTTGTCATTCCCTCCTCATCCCCAAAAAAATCACCTCAAAACTGATTTACATTTTTGCCACTGGGTGATTTTTTCACTATAGCCCCCAAGGTTTTTGCATTTATCCTTTTATCCCGACGATACCGATATATACACCCTCACTTCTCATTCATTTTTGTTTGCGCACGTACATCACATCCTGTTCGTATGTGATATGTTGGCTCCGTACACTGTGTGCATGGGTTATTCTAGTTTTTCGATAAAGTAGTAGATTGTTTTCTTTTCATGTAGTTTTTGAATTTTCGAAAACAAACATTAAAAACTTTTTTCCCTGAAAAAAACAAAACTGTTGAGAATCAAGTCTATGGCAAAGGCCATATGTCATATATATAGATCAAGAAGGATACAAAAGGTCCTTTACAATTATGGTGGATACCAATGGTCTTGATACCAAATGTCTCAAGGCCTTGTTCATAACACTTCCCATTATCCATCCATCATTGTAAACTCCACATATGAATGCCTCAGGATTCATAGTGCTAATGAGTATTAGGAGGAGTGAATACTTCTGAATTCTGAGCTAATGTTGTTGTCTCATTAAAACCTTTGTCTATGGAAAACCCAGTGGGAAAAACCATAGCTTAAGGGAAAAGAATACAACTCTACATTTAACTCCCCCTGATCTGTATATGCTTCAGGCTTGCAAATCTTCTAAGCAGCTATACATCAATCTCATCTACAACATTCCAAGAATAAATACAAAATACAAGCGTCACTCATCTATACAAGTATCACTCATATATGGCAGCTACTGAATCCAAGAGAGCTCCTCTGAAGAGGTGTGCTCTGTCTCATCGTCTTTAATGGAGCCTTCTCAAGGATGAGCTAGGAAAGTGGCATGGTCTATAGACTCGATAGATAGGTCCACGTCTCTAGTCTCTGACCCAGTCGTCACTGTGTCTACGAGCTACTTCAGGACGTAGCTATGCATACTCTTGATTTGATTCTTGGATGATGAGCTTCTCGGAATGATAAGATGATGTTGCCTTAGCCGCATGCTTTGCAGATCTCCAGGAGGTAGCTTTTCCTTTGAGGGTAAATCACGTACCCAAAGTCTGTTGTCATTGCAATAATCTGTAACCTACATCTGCAAATACATTTAACATAAAGGATAATCCTTTATAATATTGACCCTTCAAAAGATGCGTAGCTCCCGTCTAGTGACGCTCTACAGGAGCTGCACGGTATCTGGCTAACAGATTTACTGCCAATTCTATATAAAGATGCATGGAGTTGGCAAGATATAGGAGTGTACCAAAGACACTCAAGTAAGACACTTCAGGACCTAGGATATCCTTCCCATCTTCCAGCGAACGAAAGGGGTCTATATGTACATCCATACAACCAATAGTTGTATTTAGTGAATTACAATTGTACATGTTTCTTCATCAACTTCGAGTGTATGAAGTTAAATGTCAAATGATTTCTACTTCTGGATGTTAATTTCATCTGCTTGATGATATTTTCATCTTTTGTATGATCATCTTCTGGATGATGTTGTCTTTTGGTTGATAGTTTCATCTTCTGGATGAGAGTTTCATCTTCTGGATGATGTGTTCTTCTTCTGGATGATAAGTCTGTAAGCCAAGATTTTCGTCTAGGTCTTTCATATAATACAGATACTTTAGTTTTCTCTTCAGGAGATCGATGAGATTTGAGTCAGTTACAAATATTATCTTAAATCATTTTCTTTGCTCTTTTAAAGATGCAAAGACAACCTTTAGAAAGAGTCCTTATTTTCATAAGGAATTTTTTTGGTTGTATTTTATATTTTTCATAGAATAAACGTCTCAGAGTCTATTCAGGCAAGTAAGGAAATTAGGAATAAATTCATAAGGGTATGCTGTTACAACATCCATATCAGTAAAAATCCAAAATGTTCCTTTGCTAATCGCAGAATTTTTGCAAACATAACCTGGGAACCTGATGCATCAGTTTTATTTGTAAGTGAGTCAAGGTCATCTTACTTGATTACTTCCTGGTTTCAGCGAAATAAACCTCTAAGCTATAGCATGTCGCTTTTAGCAAGCGATTTTATTTATTTATTATTTGTATTTATACAATACTCATTATGTCTACATGATTGATAACTTTTGATATCGGGACTTCAGGTCTAAACACTTCACATTTCATAAGTGAGTCCAGCTTAACTTATTATTGCCTCTTCCACATTATTGGTCAATCTCTACATTTGCTTCAGGAAACGGAGTGTGGAACGATATTTATAATTATCATTTAAACGACAAAATGAAATGTGAGTAATTGTCGACAAGTGTGTTTTTTAATCCAAACACCTTCCCATGCACGTTCATTATTCAATAATATTTCAATTTATTCCAGATTCATCTCTTCTAGAGGATCTAGAAAGGGAGAGGATATTGAGAAGAGCTCTCTTTCCTGTGGTGGTATTGTTTAAAGATATACATGAGTTTTTCTTTCTTTGGAGTCTCGTGGTATGTCCTCTCATTCATTTAGGACATCCACTTCTGCTAATGGTGGATTGTATCCATTATTTTTAGTATGTCTATCCTACCTGGATTTTTAGCAGCAGAGATGTGTGATTTTGACAATATTCGGAGTGTCAGTAAATTTGTCCGAAAGTTGTTTAACAGTTTCGTAATGTGGATCTTCAGGATCTCATCATGATTTAGATATTTGAAATGGTCAACTGAGCTTCAAGCTCAGGGATGATGGTAATATCCATGTTGGACCTAAAACTGGGCTTTTAAAGAGTTCTGAATGTGAAGGATCTTCAGGATCTAATTTTCACCATTGATTCTTTATATGATGACCCATCAAGACACAATCTATGAGATGTGCTCTAAATGCTTCTCCGTTTGGAGTGCCCGGAATCTATTTATCTGGGGTAATTACTTCCGATAAATAGTTATAAGATGGCATTCTGATGGTTTATAATGGTGATATGAGGATGTGGACACATCATGTCATAATCTATAAGATGTGCTCTAAACACTTCATCCGTTAGGAGTTCTCAGAAACTGTTTATAAGAGGTGATCAGGCTCATAAAAATAGGTTCTAAGGAGGTGTTTTGATGGTTTGCATTGTAATTGCATGTCCCCATGTCGTCACATACAATTGGATTTTTAATGGATAAGTAATCCGTTTAAATCGTTTTAACGATTTATTTATATAACCCATTTTTGGGTGTGAACACAAACTTCAGGGTGTTCGACATTATTTCGGTTGTAAATATTATTTGATTTACCAGTGTTATCCAATGTTCACGCCATTTATTAATGTGTCCTATATGCTATTAAAAGCCGAAATACAGTTGGATAATAGGTTTGATAATGACCATTTTAGAGGATATATGGATGAGTACTTTAATGTACATCATCAGTCCTATGTTGGGAGTGGGTAAGTCCACTATTATTCTTCAAATACTCTCAAGAGACCTAAATGTCTTATTATGTTAATGATGATAGTAAATATATCATCTTAAATTCTTTTGAGGAAGTGAAAAGAGTCAATGTCCACGTGAATGGAGATGATCTCGTAATCATTTTTCCCTTATGAATGGGACAATGAAAGCTTCACCCTTTTGAAGAATCTTCGGGTTCTTCAGATTTATAGAATTAAATAGTGATGTCTTGCATCATCAATCCAGGGTGGTATATTATATCGTTCCAAAGTTAATAGTTGGGCGATTCTGGACACTTCTGGTGTTCCAAATTAATTCCTGTTTTCGAATTTATGTGGGACTTTTGAAAGTCCATTAAAATGCTCAAGTTAATTATGTCCGGTAATAGGTGAACTGTGTTTGAAATGTGAAGGATCTCACCTTCACATTGACTATTACGCGGATCATTGTGGGACAAAGCTTCAAGCTTCATTGATTTCTTGAGTCATTAGGGATTTCGTTTTGATGAATATCCATCGAAACTTGGTAAGTTTCTTTTATTGATTTTTGAGAGTTCATGTCATCCTCGTTTTATTTTTAGGAGTATTCAGATTTGCTATTCCTGATCCTCAATTTCAGACGTCCCAAATAGATCTTTTTGACTATCATTAGGGTTAAATGCTTTTGAAAGCATACATCTACAATTATGCTCATTAAGACTTATGTTATGACAACAGATTAAATTTGTTTTCAAAGTTTATTTGTTCTCGGGGAGTAGCTAAATATATATAAGGTCAATTGACTTTCGTCGTTTAGAATAGGTATGTATATATTTTTATATGGCATAAGTTAATGCTCATTCATATTGTAAAACCATTATGGGTCTTATCAGAACTTCTGGTCTGATATTGGTTTGTCATTGCTTACTCCATGTCGATATATATCATATCTTCACTTTCTCATTTTATGTCATGACTTCCCCCGTTTTCAGTCTTCCTTATTGTTATTTAAAAGGAAGAATGAATATTAGTATCTCTAAAGAGACATATTCAAGGAAATGAGCTTGTTTCTATACTTCCAATTATTCAAAAGCAAAACAATTGACCACACGACTATTTGCACAAAACCAAATACATTATTTAACTTGGCATTATTCAAAAGCCTAGTGACCACGCAATTGGAGCCTAGTGACCACACAAGGCATTATTTAACATTTCTAGTTTTCACTTCAGACATGCATGCTTAAATATAACAGCTAATATTCAATATTCAATAGAAAACCCTCATTTTTCTAAGAATCTTAAATTCTTTGCCGTGGAATTTGGGGGTTGCGGCTTCGATGGCTTCAGGCCGTATTCAGTATTCATGGGGATCTTAAAATTTTTTATTTTTATTTGCAAGGCAATACGAAGTTTTTGCACAAGATTCTTTTTTAAAAATCAAGATTTTACATTGTGATGAGGTCTCTAGATCCTTAAAATCATGTTTTAGATCTAGAAAATATAATATATGGCATAAAAATGATTTTGATCTAAATAAAACTATATCTAGGACAGCAATCACCATGATCATGAGAAATTTTTTTGATCAAATCTAAAAATACCTCCAGATCCGTGCGTGTCCTACGAAGCATTTGCAGTCTCATCTTACGAAAACTTTTCCGTCACGATCCGACAGAGCTTCTGCTCGCTTTCGCGCATCGTCTCCCTCTTGAGCCGTTGCGGAAAAAAAATCTTTAGAGCATCATCGTGCTGATAACGTGTTGAGAATCAAGTCTATGGCTAAGGCCATATGTCATATATATAGATTAAGAAGGATACCAAAGGTCCTTTACAATTATGGTGGATATCAAGTGTCTTTGATACCAAAGGTCGCAAGGCCCTATTCATAACAAAAACCCTTTAAAAACATTTCGTGGGTTCTCGAAAGTTTTTGAAACCCCATTTCTCGGAACCCAACAGCCCCTTATGCTTTGCCTAATATTTCATTCAGTACGGATTTAAACCGCTATAATGCAGAAACGTGTCTGACCCGCTATGCAACAAATAATTCCCGAGTTTTTATTTATTTAAATATCCTTAATTTACTGGTGTAAATTTTGTTTTCTTTAATGAATTGATATGCATCAGTGGCTCATTGATTTTGATAATCGAGGGTATGGTTGGACATAAAGCAAAGTTACAAAGTACATGATTATGCTGAAGTTTTTTTAAAAAATAATTGTTTGGATTTGTAAATGAACATTAAAAATAACCTAAAATCATAATATTTGTTGTGAAGTGCTTTGTGGGAGACCCCGGGCCTTTATTTATAGGGGAATAGGAAGGTTCACACAATTGTAGGATATAATGTTTGAGTAGGACACAAACTCTTAATCCTACTAGATAATGTATTCATAACACTCTCCTTTATTCAATCATAAGTGTGAACTCTGCTCTTGAATACTTCGAGATTCTAAGCATCACATGACTATCACAAGGGGTGGATACTTCGGGATCTTGAGTTAATGGGATTTGCCTCGTTAAAACCTTTGGCTATGTAAAACACAATGGGGGAAATCCATAGCTAATGAAAAAGAGTACAAATCTCCTTTAACTCCTCGTGATCTGTACAAGCCCTTAGGCTTTCTAATCTCTTAGGCATTTTTACATCAATCATATTTACAACATTCCGAAAAATATGTACAAGTTACAGATATCACCATCGTTTAGCAGCTGTTGGATCCAAAAGAGCTCTGGAGAGGTATGCTTTATCTTGTCGCATCTGATGTTGTCTCCTCAAAGTTTGGGTAAGCATGCGGCATGGTCTTCAGATTATGTGGTCTTCTCCAAATCACCAGTCTTTGACCCAATCGTCACTGGGATATGATGTACCACTAGGCGCAACCATATACACTCTTGGCTTGCTTCTTGGATGATGAGAGAAGGATGATGATGCATTCATAGTTTGCTTTGCAGATCTACAGTATATGGACGTCTCATCGTAGGTACCCACTTTGTGACTTCTCATTATAGGGGTCAGACGTGTAACATTTATCTGCATAAGCATGAAGGTTAATTCTTTATAGTATAAGACCAAATTTATCGACCCTGGAGGTATGGCAGAAAATACTTAACTCCGGACTAGTGGCGCTTTGTAGGCGTAGCACTGTACCTTGCTAGTAAATTTATTGCAAGTGCTATATCAGGACACATGAAGTTAGCCAAATAGAGAAGTGCTCTAATTGCACTTAGATAAAGGACTTTCAGGACCACAAATATCCTCCCCCTCTTCTAGCTGATGGAAGAGGTCTTTATGTACATCCAGTGAACATACTACCATTGGAGTACTTAGTGGATGGCAATGGTCCTTGTTTAAAGTCTTCAACACACGCTCTATTTATGAATTTTAATGTAACATGATTTTATCTTTTATAAATCTGTGAGCCATGACATATCTTTTTTTACCTAGGTCTTCCACAGCACATTTGATAGTCATGCTAGAACAGATATTTCAGTTTTCTCTTCAAGAGATCCGATGAGATTTAAGTTGTTTATAACTATGATATCAAAATCATGTTCTTTGCTCTTTTTAAAGATCCAAAGACAACATTTAGTAGGAATCCTTATTGGATCGTTAATCCAACATTGGGCTTATATGTAAAATAATTATATAATGCGGGCTGTCAAATTAAATTAAGCCAAATAAAGTGATTTAATAAGTTAAGTGGGCTTCAATGTATCATCTAGTGTGTGGATCTTTAATATGTAGAGACTATGGGCTTTCTGGTTTAATGATGGGCTAAACCCGAAACCCAATAAGCATTAGGTTTTACCTATATACGTGGTCATGGTTCCCAGATCGCATGAACGAAGAGCCGTCTTTTCTGCATTCCGTTAACAGATTAAAGCCAGATAAAGTTAAAGGGTTTCTTACATAGATTCATGTAGATCTGAAAAGCCAACCACACGTATCTACAGTTTCAGGTGTTATGGATTCATGTACGCTTCCGCTTTAAGATTCAGTTAATTTCTCGTAAATCTGACATGATATATCTATATTGTTTAGCATGTTTTGCTTAGAACAATTTAGAAATAGGCTCAACAAGTGGTATCAGAGCTCATTCATGTTAGATATGTGATATCATTGAATTTTTGGAATTTTTTGGCTATTTTTCGCATGAAAAATCAAGTTTTTATGGGTTTTTGTATTTTTTCTCCCCGTGATTAAAAAAAGATTTTTTCAATGAGTGCTGGCGGCCATCGGCCGTCGACCACCACAGCCCGGAAGCCCTCAGGGATTGGGGGGTCGGCGACCACAGTCGCCGTCAGCCCCCATACGTTTTTTACAGTTTTAAAAAATTTGATTGTGGATGGGCCGCCCGCTGTCCCCACAAAACCCTACCCCCAGCGTATTGTTTACCGCCTTCGTGGACCGGCCCCCATGGGCCGGCCCCCACGCAGTGTTTTATTTAAAATAATCTTTTTTTACTTAAACGGGCCAGCGGGCTGAGCCCACGATAACTGCAGGCTTCATCCCGCGACAGTAAAGAGGGCTTAGGCTGTCTTTTGTATAAATAAAAAAGGTATTTCTTTTTTATAAAGGATAATCGCTGTGCTTGGTTTTGGGCTTTATTTTGGACTCTGTTATGGGCATGTTTGGGGTTATTTTAACACAAACTTAAGAGAAAATAAATGGCACATTTATATATATTTCCCTAAGTTTTTTTGTGTTAAAATTTAGTTTTGATTTAAATTCAATTTTGGGCATAGTGGGTTATATATTTCGATATAATCTTAATTAAAGCAAAATCCCACCAAAGTGGGCTCTAGTGTAAAGATTAGTGTTATTTCGAAATATAAAAGGCTATAGACATATTTTGTATTAAATATTTGCCTAAAATTTGGTTTTAAACTAATTAAAAGAGGAAATAAATGGTCATATATATATTTCACTTAGACACATTTTTGTGTGTTAAAGTTTAGTTTAATTAAAATTCATTTTGGCACATTTGGTTATATATTTTGAAATAATTTTAATTAAAACAAAACCCCATCAAAGTGGGCTGTATTATGGAGATGATTTTTATTTTCGAAATTGTTAAGGACAAAAATGACCGAAACAATTGTGCTGCTGACGTGGACCCTTCTTGATGAGTCGGAGTCTCGTAAGCAAGTTGAGTGTGGCCCTAGGTTGTAAGAACATGGGTCGTTGATGGATGATGGATGACTTGCGGTGCTCGATCGACCCTCGAGTGATCCGTATATCGATCGATCAAGGCTGAGAGGCTCTGGAACGACCCTCGCGTAGGAGTGAGGCTCGTAAATCTGCACCACAAGGAAGCGTCAGGGGTGTCAGATCTGTGTCCTGACCCAAATCCCCTCCAATGCTTAAGTTAGAATGGGAACTTAAGGAAGAGAGGGAGCTTGGAGCAGCTGAGATCGACTCACGGAGGTTCGTCTCAGATCTGACGTTGCAAGCTCTTTTGTGGATGAAATGTAAACTGAAAAGTAGAGTATATGTATTAGATCTCGTTCCTTGGGAGTTTGAACCTCCTGTATTTATAGACCTCCTCGTTCTTTTCATTGAAGTTGGGTGGGAATAACGGTCACCAATTATGGTGCCACGATCTCCCCCCTTTAATAGGAGTAACCGTAGCCCACGTTCTCGCTATTTATGAGCACGCCTTCATTTCCACGTTTGGTTGGTGGGAATGCAACGAGCGGCTGGCTAGTAGGCTTTGACTGAGTCGCCGTCAGGCTTCTCTTGTGGTCTCTGTAGGCCTTATTCATTCGTCGGTTGAGCCATCTCGAGTGTCGGTCTGATGATTCAACAATGGCCCCAATCACACAATCTCAGAGAGTCTGCATGTTGGGGTCAAGCACGTTACATCGTATTAATGGGGCACGTCAGTCGAGAAATTAATAATCAAGTTCTAGGCACCAAAACACCTTCTTCGCTGATTTGGATGATTCGTCGGTTCGAAATCCAAGATGCTTAGAGCCTCGGATCTTCGACACGTGTTTCATCATGCCACTATCGTCTTGTCGATATAAGATGGTTCCGATGCAGGAATTTGAAGATATCATCTTCGTCATTCCTGATTTAGCTTTCATCCCTAAAATGGCTTAATCCTCTGTTCCTGCTTCTGAGAGGAGTTTGGTTACCGCCATGCAGAAAAACAAAGAGGGGGATATGGAGACTGGTCTGATTGCCAATCTGTGATCTAAAGTTGGAGCTGATCAGATCCCCAAATTTTATAGAAATTACATCTGGCTTGACTATCAGATCCGGGCGCCGGGGAGGGACGAAAGGGTTCATCGTCCATGTGACCGGGAAGTTGGGGTTTACGTCAAAGCCTTCCAACAAGGGCTTCGATTCCCTATACATCCTTTTATGCGTTACTTTCTAAGCACCCTGAACCTTTCTCTCTGCCAGCTGATACCGAATGCCATAGGTGCATTGGTGGGCTTTCTTGCGCTGTGCGTGATGAAGAGAATTGAACCGTCGTTAAGATTGTTCAATTACTTATTCTCGATTCCTCCTCTCAAGACTCTGGGTTGGTACATGGTAACGGCCCATTGAGGCAGGAAGCTATTTGATGATCTCACTTTCTCTAATTCCAAATGAAAAGACGAGTTCTTGTTTGTGGTCTTTCAAGGAGAGGTGATCACTCCTTATTTTACACTTTTATTTCCGCATGTTTGCATGCCATTTGGATCGCCCAAATCATGTTTTTCACGATATATCGACGATATTGCGATGCTTTTCACGATTTGTTGTTTTTGTCGCATTTCAGATGATTTGGAGAGATTGGGAGTGATCTCGAGATACGCCTACTCCAGAGTGTCACCGACGACTTCCCCAAGGGGTATTTTGCTGTTGGAGAGGAGCGGAAGAAGAACGGACGTCGCAGGAGCGACGAGGAGGCCAAAACAAGCTGTTTGGGCATTTTTAGTGTCCCACTCGGCCGAGTGACGGAGTCACTCGGCCGACCAGCGAGACACCGCTCGGCCGACCAGATTAGACACGATTCATATGTGCACTCGGCCGAGCGACGGAGACCACATCGGCCGAGTGACGAAATCCCGACCGCCCGAGTGGCGCCCAGACGAAGCCATTCAAAAATCGCCAACTTACTGTTTTTCGGCTGCCTTAGCTTCAGAAGACCCACTCGGCCGAGTGGATAATCCCGACCGCCCGAGTACCAAGAAGCCATCGGCCGAGTGACGACAACTCACTCGGCCGATCCGCCCCCGAAGTGAAGACCCCTGAAGATCAAGACTTACTGGAAATTTACAGGTTTTCTCACTCGGCCGAGTGACTTTTGTCAATCGACCGAGTGCGACGTGCTGCCTGTAGCGAAAATTGCGGATTTCAGGCTGCGCAGGGGCATTTTGGTCACAGTTTTTGGACGATTTTGGGGGGTATTTAACCCCTGTTTTACCCTAGTTTTAGAGAGCTTTTCTCTTAGATTTTTGCAGCTTTTTAGATTAACTTTTTAGCTTTATTCTTGTGATTGGAGAGGAGACAAAATTTGATTTTTGTTGGATTATTTGAAGAACTCAATTGGTTTGTCTCTCTCTTCTCTAAAAATTCTATTTTTATTGCTTATCTCAATATTGCGATGAATTCTCTTGTTTATTTCATTGATTACTTTTGTGATTGTGCTATGAATTGTGAGTAGTCTCCACGTCTTGGGGCGTGGGGATGAACCCTACAAGCCCAATTTCATATTTGTGATGAATTGGTAGAAATTTTGCTAGAATTACTATTAGGGATTAGTTTGGGAGCGATTTACTACGGATAGCTAGGAGTTCATACCGATTGGGATTTGCAAGAGATTGGATCCCAATTCGATAGGAAACCCTAGAAATCCGAATTGGGTTGGAATCGAATTTCCGTAGTATCGGTTTGCAAGAGATTGGACCGATGCTAGGGTTCCCGGTTGCAATTCCGTGCCGATACCCGTTTGCAAGAGATTGGACGGGTAGGAACTATCCCAACCTAGGTCGTGGGCCGAGTTTGCAAGAGATTGGGCTCGGTGCGCGATTGAACGATGATGTTGATCCTAATGCTAGCTTCCCTAGGCTAGGGTTTGCAAGAGATTGGGCCCGAACCTAGGATAGCTATAGATCGGCAACAGCGCGAGAGCGTGAGCTTGGTTCTACATTCAGTTGTAACTAGTTCATCCAAAATCTTATTCTAGCAATTTTGATACCGTTGAACCATATTGACGAGATACGGTGAGTAGCGGGAATTCCCCATTCCCTAGACGTTCTTTATTTGATTTGATATTTCCGTACTTTGTCTGACGATTGTGACAGGATCACCAAAGGCAAATCTCTCTCTTCTTAAATATCCAGGTTGATTAGAACAAGCACGGTCATTCGTCCTCCCTGTGTTCGATAACCCGCTCGCCGCTATATCATGCGCTTGCGGTAAAACTACAACCGTTCTTTGGGTCACATTCCGGAGCGATCAAGTTTTTGGCACCGTTGCCGGGGAGGCGATTGCGTTTGATCTTACCACCCTAGCTATTTCTTTTTTTACTATTATTATTTTATTTCTTTATTTTTACCTAACCCTTCCACGGTACTAATCATTTCTTTGAAACTCTGTTTTCTCTGTGCATGTACACGAGATCTACGGCGGACCCTGAAGCTATACTATTTGATCCCGAGATCGAACGTACCGCGTGGAGAATTAGAGCGGAGAAGAGACAAGATCGGGAAGGGAGGTTTTTGACCAACCCGGAAACTGCGGACCAATTAGCGGCAAGAATGGCGAGGATAATTTCTATTCGAGATAGGCTTCGGCCTAAGACCTCTTCTACGACCTCATCCATTGCCATGCCAGAGTTGGCGGCTGACAAGAACTTTGAGCTGAAGACTGGACTAGTGGTTCTGATGCAGCAGGATCCATTTCATGGGAATGCCCATGAAAATCCTCACTACCACATCCAATTATTCTTGTCGAAGTGCGCCACATTTCAGATGCCGGGGGTCTCCATCGATGCCATCAGACTGCGTCTCTTCCCCTTCATGATAAAAGACAAGGCACTCTATTGGTTGAGGATGCAGGCTGAGGGAGTCTTTACCACTTGGGACGAGTTGGCGAGCGCATTCATTGATAAGTTCTATCCGCCCTCCAAGACAGTGAAGATTCAGAGCGCTCTCATGTCCTTCAAGCAAGGACCCCAAGAGACGCTCTATGAGGCCTGGGAGCGTTTTAAAGATCTGCAGCATCAATGCCCGCACCATAGCATTGAAGACTGGGAGCTAGTTCATAGCTTCTACAACGGTCTCCAACCGGGGACCAAACAAATTATTGATGCCGCGGCGAATGGTGCTATCTTATCAAAGACTCCCGAAGAAGCTACGGCCCTAATTGAGGAGATGGCCTCCAATAATCAACAATGGGGCGACGAGCGAGGACACTCTACGTCCTCCTTGAAGCCGACTAGTATCTATGAGGCGAAGGCCGTAGCGGAACTCACAAGCAAGTTTGATTCTCTCCACAAGGTAGTGGAGAGACTGGAGAAGTTTATCATGGAGCCCCAAGGAACCCCTTCCACCTCCGCACCAACGAACCAACTGTGTGATTGGCAAGACCAATCTCAAGCCATGTATTCGGGAGGAGAGCAAGGAGAAGGATCCTTGGAGCAAGTACAATATGTTGCGGGGAACCAAGGGTATTGGGCCAATCCGGCCACAAGAAATCATCCCGGTTTCTCTTACGCCAACAATGAAGGAGCTTTGAACCCGCCCCAACAACCACCTCAACAAGCTCGACCACCACCACCCCAACAACAACACTATCCGCCGAGGGGGCCTCCACAACAAAATTTCCAACCGAAGCAACAAGTTCCACCTTATAGGCCGCCCGGATTCAATCAAGGGTGGAGAAATCAAAATCAAAACCCTCCACAAGCTCAACAACAATCCGACTTCGAAGCTAGAGTGGAGGCGTTTATGGTCGAGCAAAAGAAGGTCAATGCTACCTTGAAGGCGGTGCAAGACTCCCTTACAACCGTTGTGGCTCAAATATCGGAACAATTGGCGTTGCTCAATCGGAACACTCAACATTTACCGACGCAACCCGATCAAAACCCACGGAGCAACACCGGCCACATCAATGCCGTTGTTGCCGTCACTACTAGAGGCGGGAAGGACACCACCCCCGCCATGATTCCTACCGAGGAGCCCGTGGAGGAAAGTTTAGAGCCAATTGAGCCGGTAGTTGAAGTTGAGAAGGAAAAAGAGCCGCACGAGAAGGAGAAATCTAGAGCGGAGCAATTGATTGAGGAAAGACGCTTCATGCCACCGGTCCCATTCCCCCAAAGGCTTGCTAGAGCGAAAATGGAGAAAAGGCTAGCAAAGTTTCTCGAGTATCTGAGAGGAGTTAGCCTCAACATTCCCTTCCTCGATGCCATCGTGGAAATCCCCATATATGCTATATTCTTAAAGGATTTGATTTCGGGGAGAAAGAGGAAGGAGAAGATTATGCTAGCCGAGGAGGGCTCTTGGTTCACCAAGAGAGAGAAGGAGCCGGCCAAATTCAAAGATCCGGGAAGATTTCGAATTCCTTGCACCTTGGGCGGCGTCCCTCTTCAAAAGGCATTGGTAGATTTAGGGGCTAGTGTGAGCCTCATGCCTCTCTCCATGTTCTTAAGGCTAAACACCGGGACGAAGTTGAAACCTACCGACATGCAGATACAATTGGCCGACGGGCGAATAACAAGGCCGGTAGGAATCGCCGAAGACATCCCGCTACAAGTCCCGGGGGGAATATGCTTGCCATGCGACTTCGTGATCATGGACGTTAAGGAGGAGGGAGATACGTCATTGATACTTGGACGCCCGTTCCTCGCCACCGCCGGTGTGATTGTCGACGTGCGAGAAGGTACACTTACTTTGAACATCGGCAACATCGAGGTGGAGCTTCACATTCCTAAGGCTATGAAACACATGCCTTACCACGAGGAGCTTGACTACATGGACCTCCTTGATGAGGTAATTGAAGAGGCGGTCCCCCACTCGATTGGCGCTCTATTCGATGAGGATTTCGAGGAAGGCCCGGATTTAGGCCAAGATGAGAAGATAGATGATTCCCCCGACCTCTCCGCTGAAAATGATGAAGGCGACGCTGATGTCACAAGGATTCGAGAGCTCTGCAAGCTCTCGAAATTGAAGTCTCCGAAGAAAGCTCCGTCGATACAGAAATCGGCGTCACCGGTGAGGCCGTTGACCGGAGCGAACGCTAGCTTGGGGGAGCCTCCCCCCAACACTATTCGAGACGAGAGACCACCGAGGGAGTACACGCCACCGCAACTTCCGAATCCAAGCGTTCTCCCCGGAAAGTTTGATGGGTGCATCTCATATGCACCAAACATCCCGCATTAATTGAAAATCATAGGGGGTCGAGCTCACGACCTTAAACGAACGCTTGTCGGGAGGCAACCCGACGGTTATTGCTTTATTTTTACTTTTTCTTTATTTTTGTTTTAGAAATTTTTAGTGTTTTGAGTCGTTCGCCCAAAAATTTTGTGATAACGGGTCCTATTTTTCTTGACAGGAGAGGAGATAGGTAAATCCATCATGAGGAGGATGAACGAGGTGATAAGGAGCGCCCCAGGAAGGCGCTCGATGCTTAGGAGGAAGATGAAATCGACTGGAGGAAGAAAGATGGAGTTTAGAGCCAAAACGAAGACAATCAGCAGAACACAAGGCTTACTCGGTCGAGTATACTAGTCACTCGGCCGAGTACACAAGTTCGTCCGGCCGAGCCGCTCACGAACGAGGGAAGTCTGCTATACCCAACTCTCTGTTTATTTTCCTGATTTCAGTATAACTGCTACTCGGCCGAGTATATATATTCACTCGGCCAAGTAAAATGGATACGCTCCTAGGGCGAGTCTTGCCGAGTGGCTTGAGCCACTCGGCCGAATGGACTTACTCCACTCGGCCGAGGGTGGCAAGGCCACTCGGCCGAGGCGTTAGCGAGTAGGGATTTTCCATTGATCTCGCTCGGTCGAGTGCCCAGTCACTCGGCCGAGTCGTAACTTTTCCTATAAAAGGGGGCGGGGTCGGGCTCGTTTTTCGAAACGACACAACCGAATTCGCCCGACCCTTCGCATTCCCCTCGTATGCTCCCCTCGCTCGCGCCCCCACTCGCCCGACCGTCGACCTTCGCGCCGCCGCTCGGCCAGCCACCGCCGGCCGAGCTCCGCCGCTCCTCACCCGAGTCGCCGCCGGCGGCTACCACTCCGGCCACCTCCGGTAACCCCAATTCTCGCCTTTTTCTCCTCTTTTGTGTGTTTTTCGAGGATCCATGTGCTAAACAAACCCCAAACCCAAATCAATTTCTATATCTATCTATTATACCCCTAATGCTCCATACGTTTTGAATATTACTCGCTGATATCTTCATTTCATGCGCAGGTTGTTTCTGGGAGCTTAGGGGAGCCCATGGGAGCTTCTAGGGACTGATTCGGGCTTCGCGGAGGTGTTGTCTTCACATGCTTCCATTGCTTTGCACTCGCGGCGTGTTGTGGTATACTCTTTCCTTTATTTTTACGCACGCCGCACTTTTCACGTTTTTCGGCGCGCGCTCGGGGCCGATATGCCGCCCCGGACACGGCTGCGGTCGAAGAGAGCTTCCGCCAACCGGAAGCAGTCGGATGATGCCGGCCCCTCCCACGAGTTGGAGGACTCTCCTCCGCCTTCTCCACCACACCCCACACACCCCGCACCGCCCGCACAGCCTGCAGCGCCCGCACAGCCCGCGCAGCCACTCCCTGCCGCTCCACAGCCACCACCTCCGGCTCCACTTATCGGGCCGCTGGGGATCACGTTCCGGAACGACGCACACCACGTCGCTTTCGAGCGTATTTCCCAGCGCTCGACGTACCCTCCAGGTTTGCACACCTTGCCGACCTAGGACGCCTGGGGGTACTAGAGGAGATGCTCACGTTGTACGACAACGTGGGCTGGCGAGATTTCTTTCAGGTGTCGGCGGACACATTTATCCGCCCGACACTTGAGGTACTTAGTTCGATCGCCCGGACCGACGAGGGATGCTCGTTTCGGTTCATGGACCGGGAGTGCCAGGTCACTCTCGGTATGATGAGAGCCTTTTTCTCGTGGCCCGATGTCCCCGGGGCCGATCGAGGTTACACCCCCACCCATATCCCCCCACCTTCCTTCGACGCCGGCGCCTTCTGGGCCCGGATTACGGGTCTTCACGCTGCCTTTGACCCTAGTAGGGCCAAGGCCTCGGCCATTGTCCACCCCTGCCTCCGTATAGCTCAGCGCCTTATGGCGACGACCTTTTTGGCCAGATATGAGCCGGGCACGATGTCCACGCCAGAGCTCTACATGCTCTACGCGATGACACGGCCCAGAGCTCTATCTAGGGATGGCGATGAGCTGGTCCCCGCCGTCGTGATTGATGTCGCGGCTTGGTTTTTGGACCGCATCATTGTATCGGTGGGCGCTCGCTCACCGATATGCTGCGGCGGCCTGATCACCTTGCTTGCCCTTATGACCGGCGAGGACTTCCCTGACGACCTGCGATGAGCACCGGGCCCCACTTCTCTGTCGATTGATGTTATGGCCCGGATGAAGATGCTTCGTCCGCACGGTGAGCGACACTGGGTCTGGTTGAACGGCCCTTACGGTGCCGATTACATGATTCTTTCGAGCCCAGCTCGGACTCAGATTGCACCGGCCCACGTGGACTGGCTCCCTGCGATGGATGTTCTGATCCCAGCCGCATACGTGCTCGAGGCCGAGGAGGCCGAGCAGGCCCACGCTACCCACGCTGCCCCCGCAGTCCCTGTTGCACCTGCCGCGCCTGCTGCCCCTGTTGACCCCGTGGCCCCTCAGCCTATCCCCGATGTTTCTGATGCTCCTGACACCTCTGTCCACACCTCTGTCGGTGTCGGGAGTACCTTAGCTGAGCCCACTTCCACTGCTTCCTCGCCTGTCACCACCAGCACTGGACCTCTGTCTGCCGAGAGCGTTTCTTCTGCCCCACCCGAGCACCCGCCGACCATAGTTGAGTACGGAGAGCCCTCTTTTGCCACCCCTGCGGAGACCGTAGTCTCCGCCTCTGTCTCCACCGCTGCTGTATTTTCCGAGAGTGTCATGGCGTCTGTCCACACTTCTGTGCCACCGACCTCTCTGGCCGCCTCGCTGCCACTTTTGTATTCTTCTTTCGCTGCGGCTGCCTCCACTTCTCACCGTCCTGCCCAGCCTCGCACTGAGGCCAGGCCCCCACTTGCGAGCGCAGCCCCTTTTGTTCCCTTGCATGCTGAGCCCGTCACCTACGCCACCAGAGTACGCCAGCCCCGACCTGCACAGCCCCGACCGGTGCGTCCCTCTGCACCACCTCCCCCCGACACTGTACTTCAGAGCATTCGTGCTCTCGAGGGGGCGGTGAGTGGCCTCAGAGGTGACCTTCGGACCTTGTCCTCCACCGTATCCGCGATGGCTGGCCGCTTTGACCTGCTCCCGCACATTCACTACTGCCTTACCCAGGTCCTGGAGCGTCTCCCCCGCGTACCCGTACCCACCCAGTAGGTTCCCACCCACACTCCCACACACACTCAGCCTGCTTCCACTCCTACACCCACCCCCGCTCAGCAGCCGCCACCACCACCTCCTCCGCCTCAGGACGGAGCCGGCGCAGCCCCACCTTCTTAGGCACTCTTGATGCCATCGATTATTTTTGCCATCGTGCTGCCCGTCTCTGCTGGGTCCTGATGCACTTTTGTCCACCCCCTCCCCTCACTGTCTCTCTGATACGCATTTACTACATATATCGATTTATATCTTTTTTTTGGGAGAGAGGGAGAGTTTTTGGTGCCACACCTATATATCTGTATCACTCCTATTTCTGCATTCATCATGTCCGCATCATCTTTTCCGTTTCATTATTTTCTTATTTTTCATCATGCATGCATCCTCACCTACCCCTCCCATTACTTGTCTCTCGGTGTGCCACACTTTGCACATTGAGGACACTGTGCCATTTAGCTTGGGGGAGTGAGTTCTCACGTTCTTTTTTTCGATTTGCCACCTTTATTTTTAGTTTTTCACACCATTTTCCGCTTTTGCACTTATTTTCAACATTTTTCTTTTTATTTTACCATGCATCACGTTTTTCTTATTTTTTCTGTATGCCGCATTGTAAATAGTTCTATTTTCCCTTTATCTTTATTTCCTTCTTTTTTTCTTTTCATCTCATGCTAGAGATGACTTTTCTATGATGATGATGACGTGGAGTTAGCTTACTCTATTTGCATGCTTTATTTGTCATGTCTTGGACTTTATTTCTGATATCATATGCTATGACTTGCCTTGCATCTAGAGATAGTAACCCATACTTTTTCCACATGAAAATGGATGAAATTTTATTATTAGCTGAGTCTGAATATTCATATGTATGCTATCACAGAAAACACACCAAGATTCACACATTGAATGCCTATATCTGGAGTACCGATTTCTTTTCCTATATCACTTCTATATGCATGAATTATACATTTCACTTCAGGATGATTGAATGATGTTAGCTATGATAAATCTGGATTAGTTAGCTTTTTTGTGATCGAAACTGAGTAGATTAGATTACCCTGCTGAAGTTGTCGTGCATGTCTTATAGAGTGAACCGAGAGATATATTTATTTCTTTCTCCACAAATCTTGAACATCATTTCTCTACTATTAAAATCATTGGTGAATCTCCCCTTAGCAATTCTATTATATGGCATTTCCCCCGCTATTAATTCCTAGCTCCAAATTTCCCAAACCAAAAAAAAGAGAAAATATTCTTGTATATCATTATCTCTCTTTGAGTTGGGATCGTTGTGTATATATGCTATAGAAAAAAAAACAAAAGAAAAAAAAGAGATAAAAAAGAAAAAGAAAAGAGGAAAAATCCTCAATAAAAGATCACATCTCACTTTCTTTCTTTCTTCTCTCTTTTCGTGTTCATTTTTATTACTTTTGGAGCTTTATAAAAATGGGGATGTGAATATTTTTTTTGCCACCATGCTTATAGATAAGCTTGGGGGGAGAGAATCCATTGATGTGTGAGAGAGTGACTACTTGACGTTGCACGACAACCTAGGCTAAGTAATATTCTATACTCGGTGTGATTATTTCTAGCTTTACGAAATCCAGAAATCTAAGCCTAGCATTCATATCATGAAATCCACACTTTTCTATTCTCTCTATTCTATTGTGTGATACTCTTATACTCCTCATAGAAAGCATTCAATTGAAAAGTGTGTAATCTGCGATTTGTATACCGCTTTAGATGATTCAGACGATGTTAATTCTAAAATTATTCCGTTTTTCATGATTATATCGTTGTTTGTGGGTTTTCTATTTCTATTTGCATTATTATACTATGATATCAAAATAAAACTCTTTGACATGTATTTCTCATTCAGTGCATGCTATTTGAGGAAGCGGAACCCACGTCCTGAGAAAATGATCTAGCAGCTTACCTCTTCGCTTCTTTCTTTCTTCTTTATTTTTATTTCGTTTTTCGTTCTTCTCCGTTTTTCATTTTTCATTTTTTTTGCCGTTTTCGTTTTCCGAATCCACCGGGTTCGCCTTTTACTTATCTTCCTCGAGGACGAGTAAGAGGTAAGCTTGGGGGATTTTGATCACTCCTTATTTTACACTTTTTTCCCGCATGTTTGCATGCCATTTAGATCGCCCAAATCATGTTTTTCACGATATATCGACGATATTGCGATGCTTTTCACGATTTGTTGTTTTTGTCGCATTTCAGGTGATTTGGAGCGATTTGGAGTGATCTCGAGATACGCCTACTCCAGAGTGTCACCGACGACCTCCCCGAGGGGTATTTTGCTGTTGGAGAGGAGCGGAAGAAGAACGGACGTCGCAGGAGCGACGAGGAGGCCAAAACAAGCTGTTTGGGCATTTTTCGTGTCCCACTCGGCCGAGTGAAGGAGTCACTCGGCCGACCAGCGAGACACCGCTCGGCCGACCAGATCAGACACGATTCATATGTGCACTCGGCCGAGCGACGGAGACCACATCGGCCGAGTGACGAAATCCCGACCGCCCGAGTGGCGCCCAGACGAAGCCATTCAAAAATTGCCAACTTACTGTTTTTCGGCTGCCTGAGCTTCAGAAGACCCACTCGGCCGAGTGGATAATCCCGACCGCCCGAGTACCAAGAAGCCATCGGCCGAGTGACGACAACTCACTCGGCCGAGCCGCCCCCGAAGTGAAGACCCCTGAAGATCAAAACTTACTGGAAATTTACAGGGTTTCTCACTCGGCCGAGCGACTTTTATCACTCGGCCGAGTGCGACGCGCTGCCTGTAGCGAAAATTGCGGATTTCAGGCTGCGCAGGGGTATTTTGGTCACAGTTTTTGGACGATTTTGGGGGGTATTTAACCCCTGTTTTTACCCTAGTTTTAGAGAGCTTTTCTCTTAGATTTTTGCAGCTTTTTAGATTAACTTTTTAGCTTTATTCTTGTGATTGGAGAGGAGACAAAAGTTGATTTTTGTTGGATTATTTGAAGAACTCAATTGGTTTGTCTCTCTCTTCTCTAAAAATTCTATTTTTATTGCTTATCTCAATATTGTGATGAATTCTCTTGTTTATTTCATTGATTACTTTTGTGATTGTGCTATGAATTGTGAGTAGTCTCCACGTCTTGGGGCGTGGGGATGAACCCTACAAGCCCAATTTCATATTTGTGATGAATTGGTAGAAATTTTGCTAGAATTACTATTAGGGATTAGTTTGGGAGCGATTTACTACGGATAGCTAGGAGTTCATACCGATTGGGATTTGCAAGAGATTGGATCCCAATTCGATAGGAAACCCTAGAAATCCGAATTGGGTTGGAATCGAATTTCCGTAGTATCGGTTTGCAAGAGATTGGACCGATGCTAGGGTTCCCGGTTGCAATTCCGTGCCGATACCCGTTTGCAAGAGATTGGACGGGTAGGAACTATCCCAACCTAGGTCGTGGGCCGAGTTTGCAAGAGATTGGGCTCGGTGCGCGATTGAACGATGATGTTGATCCTAATGCTAGCTTCCCTAGGCTAGGGTTTGCAAGAGATTGGGCCCGAACCTAGGATAGCTATAGACCGGCAACAGCATGAGAGCGTGAGCTTGGTTCTACATTCAGTTGCAACTAGTTCATCCAAAATCTTATTCTAGCAATTTTGATACCGTTGAACCACATTGACGAGATACGGTGAGTAGCGGGAATTCCCCATTCCCTAGACGTTCTTTATTTGATTTGATATTTCCGTACTTTGTCTGACGATTGTGACAGGATCGCCAAAGGCAAATCTCTCTCTTCTTAAATATCCAGGTTGATTAGAATAAGCACGGTCATTCGTCCTCCCTGTGTTCGATAACCCGCTCGCTGCTATACCGTGCGCTTGCGGTAAAACTACAACCGTTCTTTGGGTCACATTCCGGAGCGATCAAGAGGCGAGCTTTTGCACCGGATGGGGTGTCACTGACTTAGGCCCCGTCGAGGACAAGTGATCGGTCCATATTTTACACCTTTTTTCTGCATGTTTTCACGCCATTTCGATTGCTCATATTGCGATTTTCACGAGTATTCGACGATATTGCGTTACTTTTCACTATTTCTTGTTTTTGTCGGATTTCAGGAAATATGGAGCGATCGGGAGCAAAAATGAGCTTAAGGGACTTGCACCCACTCCGGAGCGTCACCCAAGGCTCTTTTGAGGGCTATTCGGCGATGGGAGACGGGTGGAAGAAGAAGGAACTCCGTAGGAGCGACGAGGAGGAGAAACGGAGAAGATTGGGCATTTACAGCATGCCACTCGGCCGAGTGGAGCACTCACTCGGCCGAGCAAGAAGACCACTCGGCCGACCAGACCGGACACGCTCCAACTGAAGGAATTGGGCATGCACTCGGCCGAGGGATGATATCCCACTCGGCCGAGTAAGAAGATCGCATCGCCCGAGTGGCATGAAAAATCCACCATCAAAAGAGGCCGACTTACTGGAAATGTACAGGCTTTTGACGGTTCCGACTCGACCGAGTACCGAATGCCTCTCGACCGAGTGAGTAAAGCCACTCGGCCGAGTCACCTCCGAAGACAGACCCCCCAAGACCCCCAACTTACTGGAATTTTACAGGGTTTGTCACTCGGCCGAGTAGAGAAGCCCACTCGACCGAGTAGAGAAGTCCACTCGGCCGAGTGATGCCGAGGACACGCAGCGCCCAGATTTTCAGATAGCCTCCCACTCTTTTGAAATCTGCTATCATTCTAGCAATCAAAATATTTTTCTCATATTTTTTATGGATATTAGACTTCATGACGGTTCCAACACCACCAAGAACGCGCCAATCGGAGGTCGGATGAAATCTGGAGAATTTCTGTAAGTTGACGCTGCAGTGCTGGAATTTCCACTCGGCCGGGTCACATGTTCCACTCGGCCGAGTCGGCGGCGGGCCCAGATTTAATTTGCGGTTTGGGCTGTTTTTGGGCACAAATTTGAGGGGGTTTCTAGGGGTTTCTTGCTAGGGTTTTGGGGGGATATATAAGGGTTTTGTAGCCACCATTAGGGGGGATCCCCCATTATGTTTTCTTAGTCCCCCAACATGTTTTCTTAGGGATTATTTTATAGGATTAGGCCATGCCCTAGGCCCCCTCTTGGATCTAAAAGCTTGTATTTGGATTGAAGATCTTCATCAAAGCTAAGTATTTTGTTCTTGTTATTTGAATCTTTGTTTTTCTATCTTTTTGTATGCAAGCAATGATTTTTATCGATTCTCATATCGTTATTGCTATGCTTGAGTAGATTTGTTGTTCTAGGGCATGGGGATGAACCCTATGGATCTAATTTCAGATTTGTGAGGAATGCATTTCTAAATTGCTAGAATTGCTAGGGTGTTAGGCTGTGATCGATTTACTACGGATAGCTAGAGATTTCCATCGATTTGGGGTTTGCAAGAAATTGGATTCTAATCGATGGGAAGGCCTAGATATCCGATTTAGGTTTACAATCGGATTTATCTAGATTTGGTTTGCAAGAGATTGGACCAAAGTTAGGATTTTTAATTGTAAATCTATACACATATTCGTTTGCAAGAGATTGGACGAATACGAGCTATTACAACCTAGATCGTGACTCGAGTTTGCACGAGAGTGGGCTCGAGGAGCGATTGAACGATGATGTCGATCCTAATGCTAGTGGCTTAGGGTAGGGTTTGCAAGATATTGGGCCCTATTTTAGGTTGCTATAGACCGGCAATAGCGCGAGAGCGTGAGCTTGGTTCTCTATTTAGTTACGACTAGTTCACCTCAACGCAAGTCTAGTAATATTGAGATTCACTATTCACAATGATGCATGACGATCCGTAGTGGGAATTCCCTAGCCCTAGACGCTTTTATTATATTGTATTTGAATCGATATTTGACAGACTTCTCTATCACCGACATCGACATCCACCACCATTTCCATTACATCATTCCATAACCATCTCCACCAATAATACATTCGTAGTCAAACCAACCTAGGATAGATTGGAACCAACACCACCTCCTCGTGTTCGATACCCGCTCGCCACTTGACCGTGTGCTTGCGGTAAAACTACAATCGTTCTCCGGGTTTATATCCGGGGCCGATCAAGTTTTTGGCGCCGTTGCCGGGGAGGTGTTTTCCATTGGGTGCCAATTTGTCACAATTAGGTTGATTAGACTACGAAAAAAAACTAACAAAAGGAAATTTTCACCCCGCCACCATTATTATCATTTCTATATTTTTTTGTGCCACTGATATCTTTTCTCCAGGTATTTATCTTTGTTGATCAGGTGCTATGGATTATACTACGTGGACCACAGATTTTGATCAGAGTGCTCAGATGGGAGAATACTATTATGATCAGAGTGCTCAGATGGGAGAATACTATTATGATCAGAGTGCTCAGACGGGAGAATACTATTATGATCAGAGTGCTCAGACGGGAGAATACTTTTTTGAGTAGATGCACTGGCCCGAGCTTAATGATAGACAAAGGATCTTTTTTGATGAGATGCATGCACACCAGGTTGAAATGCAATCCGGGCTTGAAAAGAGTAACCTTCTATTGGAACGGGTGAAGAGGCAACTTGAAATGAATGCGCTCATGTTTAAGGTTGCGATGATTCCCAAAGATATCAGTTCTGTTCCTTCATCTTATGGGCAAGAAGCATCTCCAATCATATTACCAGAGCCAGAATGTGCCGCCGTCGATCCCACATCCTACAATACAGCTGTTGCATATGAAGAGTGGATGGACGAAGGTACAGTGGAGGAAGCAGAAATTGAGCCACCAGCGCAGCCAGAGGAGGATGGATTTCAGAGATTATTGGAGGGTCTCTTGGAGTCAGTGAGGTTCACCGGTTCAGAGAGCATTACAGCAGGTGATGCATTTGAGCTACGATTTGCAGTTTTTGTTATGAACCGTGTTTCAGCTGCAGGAACAATTGAGGAGGACATCCATGTCAGTCTTGAGGGGGATAGACTATATTTTCGGATTTCTCGCGGGCATTCCCCTCCACATGATGCTTCCCCACAAGTTGACACACATGAGCAGCCAGCATCACCATTCCAGAGAGAGCCTACATTGATAGTTCACGAGGAGGCATCACATGCGGAGCCAGAGCATTGCATTGCGGAGGTAGCACTTTGGGACGAGGGTAACTTCATTCAGATAAATCCAGAGTCTTGCCCACCAATAGTTGAGCTTCTGCAGCCACCTTTACCTTCTGCTGAGGCTGTGATTATATGGACCACACATTTTTATGCGTATCTGGATGAGATTCTTGGACGGCAGGCTAAGGACATTGATGCTTCCATATCTGAGGAGACAACGGTACTAGGCACAGATGCAACCACTTCTGATGAGAGAACTACGATGAGATACTCAGGGCGTGTTGCTACAGAGCCGGGTTTCACCGTCGCCACTCCCCCACCCACAGACACAGCTAGTCCATACGATGAGTGGATGGATGGAGAGGATTCAGATGGAGAAGACATTGATGATATTTACCTCGCAGAGCCAAAGCATGCTTTTGAGGAGGCCTTACACACGGAGACAGAGCTTATCACCGAGGAGGTCATGCATCGGGACGAGGACACAACCATTCATGAGGATCCCGAGCACTACCCTCCTCCATTAGAGCTTCCGCAGCCACCTCATCCTTCCACTGACGCAGAGGACTATCCCACAGAGCTTGCTGCTCCCACTCAGGGAGATATTTTTACCCACTCCATTTCTGAATCATGCATTCCATTTGATATTTATTTTGATTCAGAATTTTTGACACGTTATACCTTTTGCAGCATACACATGATTATGGACCGGAGGTATACTTGGACGTGTCACAGTTTGACGAGCCTATCAAGGAGGTCCACACGCTGATCCAGATACACATGAGTAGCTAAGAGGGGAAACCATGGAGACAGCTATCACAGCACATGATGATATTGGATTATTTCCAGGGAAGTATCGTCCACCATTATTTATTCAATATATTTCTATAGACAATCCTCTTTGGGATACTTTTATTACGAGGGTGAATTTTTTGCAGCGAACTGATGCATCCTATTCTCTGCAGGGTACAGGTGGAGTCCTTGTGGGAATGCTGGAGGATGCATTGCTGGAGTTCGTTGGAGTTCGTAGACGCATGCACCTGGCAGAGCCACGGAAAGAGCAGTTGGAGCAGTTGCCTGCACCGGCAAAGATACTGGATCCGCCTTTTGCTATAGGTGATATCAATCCAGTAGTGTAGAAATTTTTATGCTGTCAATAAACCCGAATCCTCTCGACAGCGAGGGGACCGTATAGATTTGATTGAATAAATATCACCTCTTATGACGGCAACAAAAATTTTTACACCCCAAACCCATTATATATATTAATTGCCATCTCCATATTTTGATGTGTCACATCCTTTTGCTCACCACATTCGAGCATTTCTTTCAAGTGAATACTCACTTTCTTATTCATTTGACTTGATCACGCTTTACAAAGCCATGACATTTTTGATTGAGTCATTTGAATAGGATTGTTTGGTATAAGCTTGGGGGAAAGCGCTCTCATGATTCATTGTATGTGCATGTAGTTGCATTAGGATTTCATGTCATTCATTTCATCATTTTTCATTCAACCCCTTATTATTATCGTTGTTCCTCATATTCTTTCATTATGATCACATTGAGGACAATGTGAAGTTTAAGCTTGGGGGAGTGCATTTCCATGCCATTTAGATGCATTAGTTGCATTTTTACTTTATTTTACGTTTTTTAGAATTTTTCAAAATTTTGCATCATCTTTTTGAATTTTCCATCTTATTTTCCTTTTATGTGTGTTCATGCATCATGTTGTGTGCTTGTTTCCTCTCTTTTATTCTTTATTCTTTCTTTATTTTCCTTTCTCTTCTTTTGCTAGATGCGTTCCTTATGATGATATCTCTTATTGCTTTAGCAACCATCACGATGCTTATTATTCCTTGCCATGCTACTTAGAGTATTCCATAGTCTTGCTATTCACATGTGCTTGCAAATCTATTTCTTTTGATGATTCATCTACATGAATGCATGATATTAATTGAAGCTGAATGTATGGATTAGTGTTTGGTATGCTTTTGTTGGAAATGCACCAAGATTCACGCATCATTAGTATATCTGAAGCATCAGTTTTATTGTCTCATTCACCTTCTGTTGCATGCCTGATATGTTTATAAACTTTACTGATTGACTTCACTATTTATTGAAATGATTGAGAATATCCATGCTTACATATAAGTTTTAGTTGAAGTATTATTTTATTGAACTGTTCGTGCACATCTTAGTTGAACCGAGTGTTACATTATTTCTTTCTCCACATATATCTTTTTATTCTATACATGTCACTTGAGTTCACCTCCTAAAAGCTACTTATATCGCATCTATTTCCCAAAAATCCCCACAAAAGAAAAAGTTAGCTCCAAAAAGTCCAAAAAGCCAAAAAGGAGCCAAAATCCAAAAATACAAATCGTATAGCTCCTACAAAAATCCAAAAAGAAAAATGAGAATCAAAGTCCAAAAGAAAAAAAAGGATATTTCTCTATCTCATTATTGGAGCCACAAAATACTTGGGAAAACCAAGGCAAAAATCCCATTTTCCACTATCATATTCCTTTAGATGTGATGCCTTAAGCTAAGCTTGGGGGGGTGAACTCGTTTGACCATATGAGTGAGTACGACATTAGAGTGGAGAGGTGCACCAATGAGGAAGTTTGGTAATGCTGAAACTTAGCAAAATACTTTAGTTATGGAGATTTCTTATGAATCGATATAAATATGTGAATGCCATGATTTATTCCATTCTCCATTGCATGTTTGGTGTGATTCTTATATGCTTCTTTTATAACTCTTGATTGAAAAGTGCATCGCCAACATTTGTATATTAAATTCTATGAAATGCGTGATGTAGATATGAATTGATTGTATGAATTTAGAGAGTCCCTCTTATTGTTCTTAAAATCTTGCAAGTACGATGTCTAAGTAAGATTTGAAATCCTTATAGCATGTGACTCGTATTTTCCAAGTTATCGTGATGTGTAGCTTATTGCTTGAGATCTGAGAGAATAATCTAGCAACCACTTCCACCTCGTGTTCTTTCTTTTTCTTTCGTTTCATTTTCTTTATTTTCATCTCCCGAGGTCATCTCTCTACTTATCTTCCTCGAGGACGAGTAAGAGGTAAGCTTGGGGGATTTTGATCGGTCCATATTTTACACCTTTTTTCTGCATGTTTTCACGCCATTTCGATTGCTCATATTGCGATTTTCATGAGTATTCGACGATATTGCGTTACTTTTCACTATTTCTTGTTTTTGTCGGATTTCAGGAAATATGGAGCGATCGGGAGCAAAAATGAGCTTAAGGGACTTGCACCCACTCCGGAGCGTCACCCAAGGCTCTATTGAGGGCTATTCGGCGATGGGAGACAGGTGGAAGAAGAAGGAACTCCGTAGGAGCGACGAGGAGGAGAAACGGAGAAGATTGGGCATTTACAGTATGCCACTCGGTCGAGTGGAGCACTCACTCGGTCGAGCAAGAAGACCACTCGGCCGACCAGACCGGACACGCTCCAACTGAAGGAATTGGGCATGCACTCGGCCGAGGGATGATATCCCACTCGGCCGAGTAAGAAGATCGCATCGCCCGAGTGGCATGAGAAATCCACCATCAAAAGAGGCCGACTTACTGGAAATGTACAGGCTTTTGGCGGTTCCGACTCGGCCGAGTACCGAATGCCTCTCGACCGAGTGAGTAAAGCCACTCGGCCGAGTCACCTCCGAAGACAGACCCCCCAAGACCCCCGACTTACTTGAATTTTAAAGGGTCTGTCACTCGGCCGAGTAGAGAAGCCCACTCGACCGAGTAGAGAATCCCACTCGGCCGAGTGATGCCGAGGACACGCAGCGCCCAGATTTTCAGATAGCCTCCCACTCTTTTGAAATCTTCTATCATTACAGCAATCAAAGTATTTTTATCATATTTTTTATGGATAGTAGACTTCATGACGGTTCCAACGCCGCCAAGAACGCGCCAATCGGAGGTCGGATGAAATCTGGAGAATTTCTGCAAGTTGACGCTGCAGTGCTGAAATTTCCACTCGACCGGGTCACATGTTCCACTCAGCCGAGTCGGTGGCGGGCCCAGATTTTAAGTTGCGATTTGGGCTGTTTTTGGGCATGAATTTGAGGGGTTTTCTAGGGTTTTCTTGCTAGGGTTTTGGGGGGATATATAAGGGTTTTGTAGCCACCATTAGGGGGGATCCCCCATTATGTTTTCTTAGTCCCCCAACATGTTTTCTTAGGGATTATTTTAGAGGATTAGGCCATGCCCTAGGCCCCCTCTTGGATCTAAAAGCTTGTATTTGGATTGAAGATCTTCATCAAAGCTTAGTATTTTGTTCTTGTTATTTGAATCTTTGTTTTTCTATTTTTTTGTATGCAAGCAATGATTTTTATTGATTCTCATATCGTTATTCCTATGCTTGAGTAGATTTGTTGTTCTAGGGCATGGGGATGAACCCTATGGATCTAATTTCAGATTTGTGAGGAATGAATTTCTAAATTGCTAGAATTGCTAGGGTGTTAGGTTGTGATCGATTTACTACGGATAGCTAGAGATTTCCATCGATTTGGGGTTTGCAAGAGATTGGATTCTAATCGATGGGAAGGCCTAGATATTCGATTTAGGTTTACAATCGGATTTCTCTAGATTTGGTTTGCAAGAGATTGGACCAAAGCTAGGATTTTTAATTGTAAATCTATACACATATTCGTTTGCAAGAGATTGGACGAATACGAGCTATTACAACCTAGATCGTGACTCGAGTTTGCACGAGAGTGGGCTCGAGGAGCGATTGAACGATGATGTCGATCCTAATGCTAGTGGCTTAGGGTAGGGTTTGCAAGATATTGGGCCCTATTCTAGGTTGCTATAGACCGGCAATAGCGCGAGAGCGTGAGCTTGGTTCTCTATTCAGTTACGACTAGTTCACCTCAACGCAAGTCTAGTAATATTGAGATTCACTATTCACAATGATGCATGACGATCCGTAGTGGGAATTCCCTAGCCCTAGACGCTTTTATTATATTGTATTTGAATCGATATTTGACAGACTTCTCTATCACCGACACCGACATCCACCACCATTTCCATTACATCATTCCATAACCATCTCCACCAATAATACATTCGTAGTCAAACCAACCTAGGATAGATTGGAACCAAAACCACCTCCTCGTGTTCGATACCCGCTTGCCACTTGACCGTGTGCTTGCGGTAAAACTACAATCGTTCTCCGGGTGTATATCCGGGGCCGATCAACAAGCCTTTGTCTGGAGTGGAGAAGGAAGCCGCCGATGCATTGATGAGTCTACAGGAGAATGTGAGGAAGACAACGAGGATGTGGTCCGACTTGGTGTTACACCAGACCGTATGGTGAAAGGTCGATTCGATCATGTCCATCAACTGTTCGATCCTCGTTCTCTGACTTAACATGTTATTTTTCTGCAGGCATGGTCAATCTGAAGTACCAGGTGGACCCTGCACTGAGGGAAGGAGTCGAGGCTTCTATCAGAGATGCTGATGAGAGTAAGTAATCTCCTCGGGTGCCTTCTACAGGAGAAGGGACAGCTCGATCATCGGAGGAACGACCCATTGTCGCTGATGAGGCTACTTAGCTGGCCCACCTCCACCGAAAGAAAAAGGAGAAGCCCCCACTAAATTTGAGGTGGTTGCAGTTGCGGGAGGTAAAAGAAGGCGACAGCTTAGCCTTAGTGACTCAGAGCCATCTGGGTTGACTGAAGCCATGGAGCAGATTCTTTAATAGGAGTGGGGAACTCTTCTTGAGGGAGACTCGGGGAGACCCGTGCCCTTCTGGAGCTTCTTCTGCATGAGGATTCCTGGCCTTGGGGAAGCTTGTTCCCTCTAGTGCCTTTGTCTGAAGACATTCCTGATGAATTCAGACCAATTTTGCTAGAGAGTCGATCTCCTCGGGCTCCATTTGATTGTCCCACGGAGGAACTCGTTCAAATGGAGTTTTCAATGAAGAGAGATGATTCTGCCCTTCTGGAGTGCTGGACCGCCTCTCGGATTGCTGAAAACGCGACCCTACCACAGGATAGGGCCGTTGTGGAGAGGGTCGATTATGAGAGGTTTGCGTCGATGGCCGTCCACACTAATGTCCAAGTAACTACTGCACCAACCTCCATTGTAGGTAATGCAAGCATGGATGTTGACTATTGTGCCTTGTTTACAGTCTCTAGTGGCCACTGCTGTCCTGTGTAAATGTGCACCGGTGGTGGCTAACCACAAAGTCACCATGGGGGTAGTTAAGAGGGCCATGGAGAAGTCTTAGACTGAGCTGGATAGAGTAGGGCTTCTGTGCAAATTGAGACTAAACCACATTCAGCAGCTCGAGCATGAGTTATGCGAGTCTCGTAAGAGAGAAGCCGATCAATCTGCCTTGAGGGAGTGGGCAGAGAAAGCTCTGCTAGAGGAGAAGGCCAGCGCCGAGGCCATAGTAGAGAGGGAAGTCGAGGAATTCAAGGATGCATTTCCCGATTTCGACGAGCTATACACACAAGGCTATGAACGATGTCGATCGAAAGTGAAGGACTGATTCTCTAACCTCTCCGCTGAGATCAACTAGATCCAGGTGATGTTCCCGGATATCGATGACGATGATTTGAGTCAAGGCACATGGAAGGCTACTCTCATTGGCGAAGTCGTCATAACGGCGGGTGATGATGTGGGTACTGGTGCTCCGGAAGATCGAGAGCATGCTGCCGCACTTTAAGGGAGGCCAAGGGCATGCATGACTCATTGCAGAATCTTGATGCTCCTCTTACCCTGCCATAGTTTTCAAATGTATAGGGGGGTAATTGAGATATAGAGGAAAACAATTTTGTAGTAAAAGAAACAGAAGAATTGGCTTGTATCTCTTTCTTTGTCGTCGCTCATACCGTGTGGCCGTAATGCATGATGGCCCCTTTCGACGGGTTAGAACCTTACTCAAGATGATCATGGTTAAGCCGTCAAACCATGTTAGAAATAGGCCACTTCGTTCGATGGCAAGGGAGTGGTTCACTCGACTCACGGCTGGCAATGCAAGAGGGTTGTTCAATGGTGAAGGGGTGGCCCCATCGACTTACGGCTGAAGACTCGGCAGTGTTGTTCAGTGGCGAAGGGGTGGCCCTTTGAATTACGGCTGACGACTCAGTAGGGTCTTTCAGTGAAGAAGGGGTGGCCCTTTGACTTATGGCTGACGACACGGGTAAGTCATACAGTGGCGAAAGGGTGGCCCCTTCGATTTACGTCTGAAGACACGAGAGGGTCGTTCAGTGGCGAAGGGGTGGCCCTTTGACTTACGGCTGACGACTCGGTAGGGTCGTTCAGTGACGAAGGGGTGGTGTAACGACTGGTTTTCATGTATCTGGATTATTTATATTATATATATATGTTTTGGTGGATTTTCTCCTTATGTGTGGTTTTCGTCTCCGTAGCTTTCACTTTCGATCGGTTCGTCGTGTTTTCCTAGCTTCTTCCGTTGATCGTCGATTTTGGAGTAAGTCATTCGTGACGGGCTTCATATCGGTCATATCTTATTGTTAGATCAAGCCTAGGAGTCTTAGGAATCGATCTCGGAGCTTCGCGCTCCATTTCGGAACTTTCTGTGCACATTAGCCGGTGCAAGAAGGGGCACCGACCGACTAGATGACGATTTAGTCGGTCGGCAAACCTTCATGGACCGACTAGTGGGCTTTGTAAATTACTCAGGAGTTACTGTTTATCGTTAGTCGGTCTAAGAACATTTGTCGACCGACTAGGTTGCAAACTAGTCGGTCAGCAATCGTACTTTAACCGACTAGCTCTATGATCATTTTGATACCACGTACTATTCATTCTTAGTCGGTCTAAGAACGTTCGTCGACCGACTAGATTCGAAACTAGTCGATCAGTAGTTGTTCTTTGACTGACTAAATCTAAATCCTATTTTAGTACAGGAGTTACTGTTTGGACTTAGTCGGTCTGCGTTGGTCAACTGACCGACTAGTTCCCAAACTAGTGGGTAAGTGGTTGCTCTTTGACAGACTAATCAGTGTCGAAACCCTAATTTCTGGGCAGCCGCCAGCCCTTCCTATTTAAACCCCCCAAACGTTTTTCTTTTCTTCTTTCATTTCTCCTGAGCCTCCTTCTTCCCCAAATCATCATCCATCTAACCCTAGCCCTCCTCCTTCCTCAAGAGCTTCTCCCCCTCTCTATTTTGGCCGACCACCACCTCTAGGTCGCCGGAAAACCCCCAAAAATCACCAAAACCCAATTTCTCCAGATTTTCCCCATCCAATCCAGATCTGAACCCTAGGTTCCCTGGATCGTTTCTTCCGTTGCCGTGCTTGCTCGGCATCATTCTTCCGCTTCCAATACGGTAATAACTCGATCTCTTAATATCCTCATAGCCCATTTGTGTTTTTGTGAAACCCTAATAAAACTAGGTTGGATGTTGTTCTAATATTGTTTTACCATGGCAGCGATCTCATCTCCGTAGTTAGCATTTGTGTGACGGCCTCGTTGATCGTCATCCTCGGTGCTAGGCAAGTGAAACTTGCCACTTAGTGGTTTGGGCCATGTCTTAGGCCATTTGCTTGTTGTAGGCGTAAAAGAGACTAGGCGACGAAATGATACTCGCCTAGGCGCAATTTTAGGAACTAGCTTGACAACGAAGCTAGGTCCGACATTTATCATGTTGCACAACTACCATGTCATGTTTACTTTCCATTAACGGTACGCAAATTAATTGTCATGTCATTGCATTCTTTAAGTGTTCCCATGATTGCGTAGCTCCGCTACACCTTGTCAAATGATTGAGGCTAGGTGCACCCCTATGCCAAATGAAATACGCTCCTGGTTTGTGATCCAGGAAACGAGCTCTTGTGCGGGGCAACCTTGGCTCATTTACTGAGCTCGTGTACAGGGACCCTGGCTCGTTTACACGTGGGTTTTTGGGGTAAGAGTTAAGCGGCCATTCAACTGGGAGTCTGCCCGATCAGCAACTGCAGTTGTAAGGCGTAAACTTTGGGTTCTGGGGTAGTGTTAAGCGGCCAATCAGTGTGAATGTCCAACAGTTCAGCTGTAAGGCGTAAACATCTACAAACAACTTGAAACGTGACTAGTGAAAAGATTGACATTGTTAGTAGCTTGGCTACTCCTGACATGCCTTGATAAATTGTTCTCTTGTGCTTACTGTTTCACCATGTCTTACTTGTGCACTCATACCATAACTGCCATGTCATGCATACTATAACTGCTAGGTTGTTAGTTTGCCTTACTTTCAGTTTCCTTACTCAAGTATTTTAGACTTGCTGACATGTGCCCCTTTACTCTTTTGGGTGACACATGTTAGATCCTGAGCCTAAGTTCATTGTTGAGGACGAGGTGTTTGCGGACGCCGAGCCCGAGCCTGTGTTTGGCGAGGAGTACGTGGACACTGGGGACCAGTCCTAGTGTCTTCGTTGAGTTTTCCCCTTTTGTCTTAGACTGCTGTAGTTGTCGGTGTGCAGCACCTATACTTTGTTATGTTGTCCCTTTTGTTGGCCTGGTTCTGGGCCTTTAGACTCTTTCTTTTAGCCTGGTGGATTTTCTGGATGTTGAACTTAATTCTCGTGTTGGACAAATTCTGAGATTTGAGATTTTATTTCTGTCTCTCCTTGTGTTATTATTGTTGTTCCGTTTATGGTTACAGGGACCTGCTTATGTTTTATTGATGATTATCGGGTTTGGGGCTTCACAGCTCCACTCTCGTGCGGACCTTTTCACGTCTCGCCTCCATTTTAGGGAAGCGGGGCGTGACAGGTTTTGTTGGTGGCCCATGCAGGTCCTTCTGTAACTGCGATTATCGGAATGACGATAATAATATTAGAATGTATAATAAACTAAGTTTGACATCCGAGTCATAAGCTATGAGTCTAACTGTTTCGTTTTCTGTGTCATTAGATGGCAGGAAGGCGATTCACCCGTGGTGGTGGTAGTAGTGCGCCCCCTCATGACGAGGAGCCTGAGCGGGAACCCACCATTGGAGAGATGATGCGGATGATGCTTCAGATGATGCAGGTGTAGCAGGGCGTGCTCCTGCAAGTCCAGAATGCTCCAGTTGTTCGAGCTGGTCGGGCAATCCAGGATGCCCCTCGCTCCGAGCCGGGAGCGAAGCAATTTCGGGAGCTGGGTCCCGCATATTTTGATGGGTCTGAGGGTCCTCTGGCTGCCGATGAGTGGATTCGGAACATTGAGGATAATTTGAAGATGGCCAAGATCACCCCAGCTGGATGGGTTGATTTGGCGAAGAGGCAACTCAAGGATAATGCTCGGAACTGGTGGGATGCGGAAGAGAAGATGCTGGTGGAGCCGATAGCTTGGGCTACCTTTAAGTCCAGGTTTGATGAGGAGTTCTTTCCGAAGGCTGCTAGGAAGGAGATGATGCAGCGCTTTATTGATCTGAAGCAAGGGAGCTTGACGGTGGACCTGTACCACCAAGAGTTCACTAGGCTGAGTCGGTTCGCACCGAAGATGGTGCAGGATGCTGATGAGAGGGCTCAGAGGTTCCTGCAGGGATTTGCTTTGGAGCTTCAGAGTTTTGTGTCTTCCTCCGATCTGGACTCTTATCAGAAGGTTCTGGTCACTGCAAGGAGGCAGGAGCTGAACCTGAGCCAGAGGAGGGGACATGTTTCTGGTGCTGGGAAGAGGCCTATGGAGCAGGCCAGGGCGGTGGTTAGGCCTGGTTTCAAGCCTAATCATCCGGTGCAGTTCAAGAGGCCAGGAGGGCCTAATCAGAAGACTTTCCATTTCTGCGGCAAGCCTGTCCACATCAAGGATCAGTGTAGGAAGTTTCTGGGCCAGTGTTTGGTTTGTGGTGATGCTTCTCATGTCGCGAAGGATTGTCGACATGCGAATCAGCTACGGAGGGCACCTGTTGCAGCACAGCCGTTGCAGCAGAGAGTGCATGTTCCTGCTGGACGTGGAGCAGCTCTTGTCCCTCAGAGGCAGGCCTTTCAGCAGGCTTTTCCGCCGAGGAGGCAGGCTTTTTTGATGACCGCTGTAGAGAGCGAGGCTGTGGATGAGGTTATCACAGGTAACTCTCCTTCTAGCTGTTCCTTTCCTAGCTAGTTTTGATTGTTAGATTATGTTGTTTGCTTGCACATGATTGTTTGCTAGACTAGGGCTTGATTGTTAGACTGGTTGTTGGTGTGATTTTGGTGTGCACATTTCCTGCACGAGTCCTCTTTGACTCTGGTGCATCGATGTGCATTATTTCTCGGAGCTTCGTGGAGAAGCATTCCTTGTTGACATCCCCTCTTTCCAAGAGTTGGAATATCGTTACAGGGAATGGCGTGGTCTCGGTGCATCTTGGTTGCAATTCTTGCTCGTTGGTGGCTTGTGGACATGAGCTTTACGCTGATTTCATTGTCCACGACATCATCAACCATGATGCGGTCCTTGGGATGGATTGGCTTGCGAGCTTTTATGCTACGATCGACTGTCGGAGGAAGAAGGTGGTGTTTAATATTCCCGGACATTCAGTATTTGAGTTCAGCCGAGGTAGCAGCTCGCTTGGTCCTGTCAGGTTTCGGGCCAGGCCGGTGGAGATTGTGGCTATGCAGATGGGGCTGGAGAGGCCAGCTGTGGTGCGAGATTTTGATGACGTCTTCCCCGAGGAGATGTCTGGTTTGCCACCTGATCGAGCTCTGGAATTTTCTATTGATCTTATTCTGGGAGTGCAACCGATTTCGAAGGCACCTTATCGTATGGCACCCGCTGAGTTGGAGGAATTGCGGAAGCAGCTGGATGAGCTTTTGCAGAAGGGTTATATCAATCCTAGTGTGTCTCCGTGGGGAGCACCGGTGCTGCTGGTGAAGAAGAAGGATGGTTCACGTCGCATGTGCGTGGACTATCGGGAGTTGAATGCGGTGACCATCAAGAATAAATACCTGTTGCCTCGCATCGATGATATTTTTGATCAGCTTGGAGGTTCGAGGGTGTTTTCGAAGTTGGATCTGAGGAGTGGTTATCATCAGCTGAAGGTGAAGAAGGATGATGTTCCGAAGACAGCATTCAGGACGAAGTATGGACACTACGAGTTTGTGGTTATGCCTTTCGGTGTAACCAATGCACCCGCAGTTTTCATGAATCTGATGAACCTGATTTTCTACGACTTTTTGGATAAGTTTGTCGTTATATTTATTGACGATATTCTGATCTATTCAAAGTCGGAGGAGGAGCATGCCTCGCACTTGAGGACGGTGTTGGAGATTTTGAGAAAGCATCGGTTGTATGCTAAGTTTTCGAAGTGCGAGTTTTGGCTGGACAGAGTTGCTTTTCTTGGGCATGTGGTGACTGGAGATGGTATTTCAGTGGATCCCGAGAAGATCAGGGCCATCAAGGAGTGGCCTGTTCTGCAGTCAGCGTCTGAGATTCAGAGTTTCCTTGGGCTTGCTGGTTACTATCGGTGCTTCATTAAGGACTTTTCCCTTATTGCTGAGACGATGACCAGATTGACGCGGAAGGATGTACCTTTTGTTTGGTCGGGTGATTGTGAGAATGCTTTTGGTGTTCTGAGGGAGAGATTGACGACTGCCCCTGTTCTTGCTGTGCCTGATCGCAGCGGTGGATTCGAGATCTTTTGCGATGCTTCTGGCAAGGGTCTCGGTTGTGTTTTGCATCAGCACGGGCATGTTATGGCGTATGCTTCACGTCAGCTCAAGGCTCATGAGAAGAATTACCCGACGCATGATTTGGAGTTGGCTGCTGTTGTGTTTGCTCTTAAGATTTGGAGGCACTTCCTGCTGAGTGAGAAAGTGAAGATCTTCACCGATCACAAAAGCTTGAAGTATATTTTCACTCAGAAGGAGCTCAACATGCGACAGCGTCGATGGTTGGAGCTCATGGCGGATTATGAGATTGATTTGCAGTATCACCCTGGCAAGGTGAATGTGGTTCCTGATGTGCTGAGTAGGCTTCCAGCTGTGATGATTTTGACTTCGCAGTGGAGATTGCAGCAGGATTTTTACGAGTTTGGATTTGAGATTGTTCTTCCTGGAGAGGCTTCTTCGTTGATGAGTATGCAGATTCAGTCGACGATTTTGGATCGGATTAAGGCTGGCCAGACTGAGGATCCGAAGCTGGTGAAGGTTTGGGAGCAGGTGGAAGCCGGTCTGCGGACTGACTTTTTGATTCATGAGGATGGCTCGCTGAGGTTTGGAGCTAGGTTGTGTGTGCCAGCTGGGGATATTAGAGAGGAGTTGATGGTGGAGGCACACAGTTCGCCGTATTCTGTGCATCCTGGTGGGACCAAGATGTACAAGGATCTTCGTCTGAACTATTGGTGGCATGGCATGAAGAGGAGCGTGGCTCGGAGTGTAGCCAAGTGCTTGGTTTGCCAGCAAGTGAAGGCGGAGCATCAGCGTACGGCAGGGTTGCTACAACCGCTTCCGATTCCGGAGTGGAAATGGCAACACATCACTATGGATTTCGTGACTGGACTATCTCGGAGTCCGAAGCAGAATGACGCGATTTGGGTGATCGTAGATCGATTGACCAAATCCGCGCATTTTATTCCATTCCGAGTGGGACAGTCCACTGAGGCGCTAGCGAGGAGATATATGGAGGTAAATTCTTTTACTCTCCGTTTTTATTTCCTTTTCCTAGTTTAGATAGTGATGTAACGTGAATCGTGCAGGAGGTCGTACAACTTCACGGAGTCCCTGTGAGTATCGTGTCGGAAGAGACACGAGGTTCACATCTCAGTTCTGGCAGAGTTTGCAGAAGAGTTTGGGTACGCGTCTGAGTTTCAGCACGGCGTACCATCCACAGACGGATGGCCAGTCCGAGAGGACGATTCAGATCTTGGAGGACATGCTGAGGGCGTGCATGTTGGATTTCAAGGGTTCGTTGGAGGACCATCTACATATGGTAGAGTTCTCTTACAACAACAGCTTCCAGGCGAGTATTGGCATGGCGCCTTTCGTCGCTCTTTTTGGGAGGAAATATCGATCGCCATTGAGTTGGGATGACGTTGGTGATCGGGAGTTGTTGGGACCTGAGATGATCGTGGAGGCTGTGGATGTTGTCAAGAATATTCGGGAGAGGTTGAGGATTGCTCAGGACTGCTTTAAGCATTGGGCGGATGCTAAACACCGTCCTTTAGAGTTTCAGCCGGGCGATCATGTGTTCTTGAGGATTTCCCGGAATCGTGGTGTGATTCTCTTTGGGAAGCGAGGGAAGTTGAGCCCGTGATACATTGGACCGTTTGACATTCTGGAGAGGGTTGGCGAGGTAGCCTACCGCTTAGCCTTGCCGCCGTCTTTGGAGGGAGTTCACAATGTTTTCCATGTGTCGCAGCTTCGTCGATACATTAGCGATCCGTCTCATGCTGTGGATTTCTCGGAGATTACCGTTCGCCCTGATATGACGTATGACCATCAGCTAGTGCAGATTCTGGACAGGCGTCAGAAGTCACTCCGGAACAAGGTTGTCAATCTTGTGAGGGTGATGTGGCGACACGGCTCGCCAGGAGAGTCTACTTAGGAGAACGAGGATGAGATGCGAGAGCGCTGCCCACTTTTGTTCCCGGACACGTGAGTGTTGGGAAATTCCGAGGACGGAATTTTTCTTAAGTTGGGGAGGATGTAACGACTGGTTTTCATGTATCTGGATTATTTATATTATATATATATGTTTTGGTGGATGTTCTCCTTATGTGTGGTTTTCGTCTCCGTAGCTTTCACTTTCGATCGTTTCGTCGTGTTTTCCTAGCTTCTTCCGTTGATCGTCGATTTTGGAGTAAGTCATTCGTGACGGGCTTCATATCGGTCATATTTTATTGTTAGATCAAGCCTAGGAGTCTTAGGAATCGATCCCGGAGCTTCGCGCTCCATTTCGAAACTTTCTGTGCACGTTAGCCGGTGCAAGAAGGGGAACCGACCGACTAGATGACGATTTAGTCGGTCGGCAAACCTTCATGGACCGACTAGTGGGCTTTGTAAATTACTCAGGAGTTACTGTTTATCGTTAGTCGGTCTAAGAACATTTGTCGACCGACTAGGTTACAAACTAGTCGGTCAGCAATCGTTCTTTAACCGACTAGCTCTATGATCATTTTGATACCAAGTACTATTCATTCTTAGTCGGTCTAAGAACGTTCGTCGACCGACTAGATTCGAAACTAGTCGGTCAGTAGTTGTTCTTTGACCGACTAAATCTAAATCCTATTTTTATACAGGAGTTACTGTTTGGACTTAGTCGGTCTGCGTTGGTCAACCGACCGACTAGTTCCCAAACTAGTCGGTCAGTGGTTGCTCTTTGACCGACTAATCAGTGTCGAAACCCTAATTTCTGGGCAGCCGCCAGCCCTTCCTATTTAAACCCCCAAACGTTTTTCTTTTCTTATTTCATTTCTCCTGAGCCTCCTTCTTCCCCAAATCATCATCCATCTAACCCTAG